>CAJNJA010089297.1:0-19966 GCA_905231915.1 Symbiodinium necroappetens
TTGAGTGAGTGCGATGCAGCTTTGCAATATGGGAAATATATTGGATTATCAAGATTGAATCAGTTATGTGATTCGCAAGTTTTAACTTTCGCTTGTCATATGAAGTCGTATGATTGACTTTGAGTTTTGTGAGCCATAACTTTCTCAGTGAAAATAAGAGCTTCAACCTCGCTCGAGACCGAGAGCATTGGCTTTGGCGAAAGCGCTTTCGGGCTTTCCAGTGCTAAATGAAGGTGGATCTTTGCTGGAGTACATTCTGAGCTTCGAGCTTTTTGTCACTGAGTATGAGGTTGTGTCTACGCAGAAGTACCAAGAAGATTTGAAAATCTCAACTTTGCATTCAGGAAGTCCTCAAGATGTCAAGTGTAGCATGTACATGTACGTCAATGACACCGCAACGTACTTTGAATGCGAGACAACATCTTGCAGTACGAGAGGACTTCTACGTGGACGGCCGGGAGCATGCAGAAGACGATCGGTGCCACTGCACCGATGACAAGGGCGGCAAGGGCAAGAAAAGAGACAGGGCCTCCAAACGCTCTGCCGGCAAAAGGAGAGAAAGGCGGCTCTGACAAGAAAGGTGGAAGCAAAGGTTGGGGAAAGGACTCCGGCAAAGGAGGAGGAAAGCCTTCCGGAAAGGGAGGCAAAGGAGAGAAAGGCAAATCTGGCGTCAAGGGTGGCGGCAAGAAGCCCTGGTCCAACCGTCAGTGTTGCAAGTGTGGAAAGCTTGGACATCATGGATATGAATGTCGTTCAAAAGTTAATCAAGTTCAACAAGAGGCCGTTGATGACGCCGTATCTATCCAGACCAGGGCAAGTTCCGGTGTCTTTCTTCTGCTTCTACAGCTGCTCCGAAGAGTCAATTTCGACGAATCCATGTCAATGTGGTAGACCTGGACGTCCTCAATCACAAGACCTTTTGAACCGGGTTTCGTAGTTTCCTTGTGAGACCAAATCTGCAGAAGCATGCAGACGTCCTGACGTTACCAGAGGTGTCAGTCTGAAGCAAAGTTTGAGTTTTTGGAAGCCGGCAAGAGCAACCAGGAAAGGGGGTTAACAACTTTGTCGAGCAATCCTGGACCCCTTTTTTACCGTGTATCATCATGTATCTGCTTCATCCACAATCTGGTGAACTTTGCAAGTCAAGACTGATCGGAATATGCTGTGCTCAGGCTCAGGGTGTGTGGGAAAAAGAAAGTGACCATTGGTTTTCCTTCGGGTTTCTGGAGCCGAAGATCCGCTACCATGCAAACTCCACTATACTATCCTAGCACTCACGACCAACCACGTTCCAAGTTAACAAACACACTCAGGCAGACATTCCTTTGTGCGACCAAGCCAGTCCTTGTCCAGTTTTGAACCAATGCCATTGATCAGTAGGCATCAGAGCAATCATAAATGCATCATGTTCATTGGGCGCATACTAGAGGTCGTGCCGTAGAGGTGACAGAGACAGAGTAGAGAGTAGCCCGTTTGGCGCAAGTGAGCGGTTCAAGGAAGGGTAGCCTCACTGTCCCCGGCTCTTGCCTTCTCACCGTTTCTCTCGGGGCCACCCTGTCTCAATGAGGGGAGCTTCCCCTTTCATTCCGCCATGCCTCTTCCGAAGCCATCGCCCCAATCCGCGACCTAAATGGCCACGGTCTCCGACGGCAACCGCCGCTGAGAGGTGTACCTCCCTCGGCCCGACCACGACCAACGCCCGAACGAGATTGCAGCCTCCTGGAAGCCGGCTTCGCGATGACTACACCTGATTGTAGTGTCTTAGTGTTGTGGCTGCTTTGACTGGACGCGAGGCCACATAGGTAGGGGAACCCCTTTTTAGGAGAGGAAATGTCTCACGTGTCTACTATTCACAAGAAAGCTCAGCATCTGTCAAAGATTTGTATTGTCTGTGATAGGAGCTTTGCTCTTGCATTCGGTACATCATAACGCTTGTTGCGAGCTCACTGATCGCATGGCACGAACATGCGAAAGGCAGTTGTGACTGTCAGCTTACACCTTAATCTTGTTGTCTAAAGTGACGGTCGTTTCCGTTACTCATGATTGCTGATCTGTGTTTAGCTGCATGCAGCCAATAGGCTTGGCATTTCTGCCGGGGACAGTCTGCAGCCTAATCGCTTCCCCATAACATATGGGGGGCGCCTGGAGCACGGAAGGGAGGGTTGCACAATCTCTTATTTTGGCGAAAAAGAAAGAAAAGAGAAGGACAGGAAACGAGCCGGGGCTCGAAGCGCGGCGCTCGAAGGCACGGATCACCCGCAACGCTCTCAGCGCGACAGAGGCCGGGTCGGGCCAGACCGTCCTTCTGTTGCTCTCTGCCTTTTGGTTCCCATTTTGGCACAGGGTGTGGTGGCCTTCTCCGTGGCAGCTGCACAGCAGCTGGGCTCCGTCGTCTCGGACGTGGCCCAGGCTTCTTAAGTGGGCCGTGTGGCGAAGCGTGGCCGCCTGGCCCTTACACTCGCAGGCGGCCGGAAGCTTCACCAGCAAGCTGATGGGCCTTGGCGTCTTCCTCGCTCAGGAGTCTCAGGCCACCAGCCGAGACACAAAACTCGCCCTTGCTCAGAGAGAGACTTTCCTTTTCAGGTCTGGGCCGAAAGGGGCTCGGGCCTTGGGTGCGACCTCGCTTCCTGGCCTATCGGGGGTTTTGTGGCTCTCAGGAAGCCAGGGCCTGGAAACCTTGAAGGCCAGGGGCTCATGGCGGTAGGCTAGGTGTGAGGCTCGAGTGAGTGAGGCCTTCGTCGATGATGGCGGAGGCGGAGCTGCGCAGATTCGCAGATCGGCAACGGCAGTAGCGGCAGTGGCGGTAGCCACAGTCTCGTTGCGGAGGAGACTCCGAAGAGAAGAGCCTCAAGGACTTCAAGCAGGAGAGGGCACCAAAGAGAAAGCCGTGCCGTGGGTTGTGTTGCTGTCGCAGGCATGGGCCGAGAAGCGCCTGGATGCCTAGAGCTCCAGATGTCGTGTTTCCGACATGGCGGAATGAAAAACGCGTCGCTTCACTTTGCAGGTGCAAAGGCCACCAAGAGCTTGGAGGAGCTGAGACAGGCACCCCCCCCCTGCCTTCTACAACTGAGAGCGGGGGGTGGACGCTGCAGCCGCGCTCGCCCTGCGCTCGCCGTCGCGCCAGGCCAGGAAGGACCTGGAGGAGGCCCTGGCGAAGGAGCGTGAAGACTCGGACTCGGAGAACTGAGGGCTGCCGGCTCCGCTTCCGCTGCTCCACAGCTCTTTGAAAGAGCAGAGAGCGCAGCTCACCGAGCCGCGGCGCCGAGTGCACGTGCGGTGCGCTGTGAATCGAAGGTTTCAGCAGTTTTTCAGCGTCGCTACAGAGCGCTCCCGTCACCAGAGAGCAGAAATCGGAGAGTGCACACTTTGGGGCCCCGCATCGTGGCACAAATGAGAAGCCTCACACAGCCGCGTCGTAGGAGGGTAGGTTCGACAGGGAAGCAACGCAGTCATAGGCCCAGAGTCAAGAGCAATCTGCTTGCCGAAGAGGGAGGGAGCTCAGTATAATCATTTGACTGCCATCAGGTTAACATCATGTTGCATCCTACGCTAGCAAAATTGAACTGTGTCTGAGATCTGAAGTGCTCAGGTGCCCTTTCACGGGTTGTCGTTACAAGCGCGGGGCAGCTTCGCATGCACGGGAAGCGTCATGATCTGCCTGACATGTCGGACAGTCGTCAAACAGCTGTAACCACAGTGAGGAAGCACGCAACAAGCACTGGAGGAGTACTTTGAATGGAACAGAACGGGAGAGACCTCCGGAGAAGCGTGGGCTCGAGCGGAGGGCTCGCGGATCCGTTCTCCCATGTCATGGGGGAAATCGATGGCGAACGAAAACGCCCGGAACCCAGCTGTGAAGCTGAAAGTTCGGCCTGCATTGGTCTGCGATCTGGTGTGATGCCTGCAGGCCCTGCAGAGGATGCACAGGCCGGGCCCCGGCGTCAGTGGTTTTTCAGTGCGTTTATAGCGTGTCGGGAGGTTTTGTGCGTCACAGCTTCGCTTCTTTCTGAGGATGCGGATGCGGCCGTGGAGACGGCGCAGTCCAAGCAGACCGAGAGACCACGGAAGCGCAGGTGAGTGCAAGTTCACATTGTGAAGACTTGCATGGGGGTGGGGAGGCATGGGGGTAGAGAGAGCTCCGCTGGGCTGTCTCTCCGACTCTCCGCGCTGCACTGTCGCTCTCTGCTGCACTCCCTGCTCTTGTGCTCTGTGCTCTCCTCGCAGCCGCTTCGCTCTCTCTCTCTCTCTCTCTCTCTCGCTGCGGAGCGCTCTGCAGTAGGAGCGGCTGGGACGACGTCGGGGACGGCTCGCAGGCCGAGTTTCGGCTCTCCGCGCGCCGTTCGCAGCCTCTTGCCAGCGCAGGCGCTGCCTGCGGCGCCGCCCAGCATCCCCATGTCTGTCTGGCTCCCGGGGTGTCGGATGCAGATCGCTCGGAAGGAGCCCGAGCGGGCAGGACCCTAATGAAGCGCCGTCCAATACAAGAACGACGGGAAATACGGAAGCGCGGCTGAACTGCACAGGCTCACAGGCTCACAGTACTGAGTTCCGGCGCACCCAGAGACACTCAGAGACACACACAGAGACACGCAGCGACACGGAAGGCGGGCGCGGGGAGGGGAGAAGTCTTTTGTCGAGGTGCCGCCTGGAGCTGCCGTGGTCGAGTTCAAGGCGGCGCCAGGAGAGCCATGGCCCTTCCCTCGTGTGTGCATGGCAAGGTTGATCAAGGCGTGGTGGGTGGTGGCCCCAGGTCGAAGTTCCTTTCGCAGAGGTTATACATTCTCTGTATCTGAGGATTTCTGATTGGCAAGGGCGGCGAGACCTTGCGCAGCATGGAAGTCAGCAGCACAGCCACCATCAAGATCGACCAGACCTCGAAGGCACTCTCCAAGATGACTGCGAAAGAGAGCACTTCGCGCGGCGCAGTGCGGCGCAGTGCGGCGGGCGGCCTTGCCTGTCTGACAGGAGATGGGCTACAGCATGGTCCGCATCACGGGCTCTGAGCAGGAGCGAGGGCAGAGGGCAGGGAATCAGCCTGCGGCTCCGAGTGCTTCGCTGTCGAGGCCGTGGCCGTGGCCAAGGCCCTGCTCGACGGCCGCATCAGCGAAAAGCGACAAAACGCCTCCGGCATGCACCGGAACCGCACGGAGGCGCGCAGGGCTTCCCGACCCCATTCGCGGTCGCCGGTCGCGTCACCGAGGGTTTCTGCAGGTGCAAGGCCAGGAGGGCGGGGGCAGCGGGGCTGTTGGCTGGGAGACGCAGATCGAACAGCCGCGGTCCTGGTGGAGAGACGCACGTCCAGCTTAAGTTGGCACCGCGGCTCGGCGGCTCGGCTCCTTGAGGTCTGCCGTGGGCTTCTTCATCGGCAAGCAGGGGGAATACATCAAGAGAATACAGGCGGAAGATGCATCGAATCCTACTGCCTTCTACCTTCTGCTGCACTGGCCCTGGCCCTGGCTGCCTCAGGCACAGACGGGTGCCACCGTGGCCTTGACGCCCAGACACCTCTGCCTCTGCAGAGGCTCTCCTTGTTTCCGAGTTTCTCTGGCATGCCGCGGCCCAGGTCATCGACCAAGAGACGAAGGACTACGGGTGCGCTTCTCATAGCCGTCACAGCCATAGCATCCGTGATGGTCTCTTTCCCGACTAAGACTGAGGTATAGCATGATCCGCATCATGGATGGGCTGGAGCCAGAGAGGAGCAAGACGAAGCCTCAGAGTGAGAGGGCTTTTCTCTCCAAGGCCAGGGCTGCGAGAAGCCTCCGAGATGGTGAAGTACAGGCGCCCGCTCTGCGGTCTGCCTCCTTTTCAAAAGAAAGGCAGTTTCTCTCTTCCTCTCCTTTGTTTGTTGGGAGGCTGGACCAAGTGAAGGAGGCGCCCAGTCTGAGCGGGGAGCCCGGCGGTAGGGCTTCTCTGAACCCCTCTCAGGCGGCTGTCCAGCGGGCACCCGCAGGCGCGGCGGTCCGGAAAGTCTGCCCGGGCCCCCCTCTTTGTTTTGGGCCGGAGGCGAGTACGAGGAGCTCTCGGTTCCTCAAGGTGCCTGCCTCGCGTTGCTTCGCGTTGCGCCAGGCCCTCTCTTTCTCGCTTTCCGCACAGGCCAAGTCGGGGCGATCATTGGCCGTGGTGGCGACACCCTGCGGCAGATCAAAGCAGAGAGTGGTGCAATCATCGTTCTCAGCCAGGAGACCAAAGGACAGGGATTCAGCACAGTGCGTTTTGCTGGAAGTGAAGAAGCCGTACTGAAAGCCAAAGACCTGGTCCAGCAGAGACTAGCCGAGCGAGAGTGGGCAGCGCAGGGCGCCTGGTCCGGGGGTGGGGGCGGCGGCAATTACGGAAGCTGGCAGTATGGCAAGGGCGATTTCGGCGGTGGCATTAACCCGCCGCCGCCGCCACATGGCAAGGGCAAAGACTGGGGAGGGGGCGGTCTCGGACTGAGCGACGACTGGGGCCCTAGCTTTGGAGATGGCTTGGGCCACGGCAATGACTTGGGTCAAGGCTGCCAAGGCTTGGATGCACCGCCCATAGGTGGTCCCATAGGCGGTCCTCCTTTGGGTGCGCAGGGTCTGAGTCCAGGTCAGCCCATGCCTCAGCCAATCGGCTTGGGGGGCCCGGGCCCCCCGCCCTTACCAGGCCCGCCAGGTCCCTTACCAGGCCCGCCCGGCTCACCCTGCATGGGGGCTCCTTTGGGTCCCTTGAATGCACCACCTTTAGGTCAGCCGTTGCAGTCCCTGCAACCCTTGCAACAATCCATGCCCCTCCAGGCTCAACCTCTCCAGTCATTACATTACCCACTACAACCACCCCCACCACCCCCAATGCAGCCGCTTCCAATTCAACAGCAATTGGTACTTCAGCCTTTGCCCCTCCAAACACAACCACAACTCCCACTCGGTGCTTACCAAATGCCCGGACCTCGGTGTTGAAAAATTCCGCCTGCGCCCACTCAGCCTGCAGTGCACCCGAGGCCAGGCTTCGCATGAGGCCTCTGCGGCTGAGCCCTGGGGACGTCTTTCGCGGAATGACACGTGTGAGACGACGCTCTCCCCAGGCTTTTGCGCGAAGAAAAGCATAGCCACTTTCTTGCCGTGCAGAGCTCTCAATCCGATTGGAGCTTTAGCTGTTTTTTGGCACCACTTGCCGGTTTGGGCTCGAGCAAACTTCAGCGAAGCAAATGCAATTAAGCTACAACCCTGTATCTCCTAGCCACAGCTCAGATTGTTGTAGGAGATGGAGCTTAGCTTGGAGACGAGTCTCGAGCACGAGGAAGACAGACCCACAAAGGCTCCTGCGGACCGTAGTGCTGCGGTGACCGTCGTAAAGCGGAGGCAACATGGACAGAGGGAGGCGCGCGTCGCAGCACCAATGCATTGCGTTGCATTACCGTGGTTCTGTTGAGCCATGTTCTGTCGGTGTTTACTTTCTCGTGGATGGCGGGAAGGATCATGCAAGTGTTGCATTCGGGTTCCCGCGACACACCAGGACCACGGCGACACACCAGGACCACGGCCGCCACTACCACCACCGCCGCCGCCGCTTCCCCCCGACGACGACGACGACGACGACCACCACCCCTCCACGACCACGACGATGACCACCACCACGGCGACCACGACGACGACACTCTACTCACTCTACTCTACTCTGTAAGACCGGTACTACGGCTATTACTGCTATTGCTACTACTACTACTACGACGACGACGACTACTACTACAACTGCTGATACTGCTACTACTGCTACTTCTGCCACTACTGCAGCTGCGGCTGCTACTGCTGCTACTACTGCTGCTGCTGCTACTGCTGTTACTGCTGCTACTGCTGCTACTGCTGCTACCACTGCTACTACGTCACTGCTACAACTATGCTATTGCTGCTGCTGCTACTGCTGCTGCTGCTGCTGCTGCTGCTGTTGCTTTACTACTACATTATTACTATAACCTACAGCAAACTACCGCGGTGCCGTCTGCATACGCAGCTGGTAGTAGTTTCCTTGCGTTGTCCGCGCGCTCCCTGTGCCCCGTGACTCTACCGGACGTCCCGCGCGCTTTGCCGCACGGGTTTTCCGGGCACGGCAGAGGCCTACTGCGTCCTGCTCCTTTGACCCAAGCGTTTTACTTTACTTTCAGGTCGCTTCCGACTGACGCTTCCTTCACTACTAGTATAAATACTGCTAGCCACCCCCCCAACCAACTCACTTCGTCATCGTTATCAACATCATCACCATCGTCATCATCATCATCATCATCATCACCATCAACATCATCCAAAAATCATCATCAACGTCATCCAAAACTCATCCTCAACATCATGCGAAATTAATCACCTCCAACACTGAGCACGCTTGTTCTTAGCCATGTTAAGACAACATCAAATCTACCCTGTATTTTCAGCACTCTCGTCATGTAGGATCATCTTATGAAGCCTCAAAATCGACTTGTCGAGTTTGCAAACCCGAGCTTGGGATTTTGGAGTGGTAATCCCAAGGTCGAGTCGCAAGGTCCAAGATTGCTCAGCTGCAGCTCGCGGCTCGCATTCCGTCTTCCTTTTTCCGCTTCCGCAGCTGCAGTTTCCTCCCTCGCTCCTAGTCTTGGCACCCGACTGGGTGGCGTCGGAGGGCTCGAGGAAAGTGGTGTTCTTCATTGCTTCCAGTTCTTTCCTCAGGAGATGTTTGTCTTCCAAGATATTCCTGAAACCCGTCATTGCAAACATCGGTCAGGTGGTGCAAGAAACTGCCCAGTGAGTCCGAGCTTAGCTTCCAGGGCTCGGATGATTCTTTGTGTTGGTCCGAAGTACTTAAGACGTTGCAGATGGCATGTTCGTGACGACCAGCCGGCGGATTTTGTGCGTCTGTCTGAATCTCACTAACATCAGCTACAAAAGAGCAGCCAGGCGGTCTGGTTCAGGTCACGGACGGTCACGGGTAGGTCACGGGCAGGTCACGGGTCAGTCCGGGGCGCTGCAGTCATACAGCTCAACGCTGTCACAACAAGGAGAAAGTCGTTGCCGAAGCACAGCCACGCGCACCCGTTGTCATGCAGGCGTCGAGATTGCAAGCAACAACGAGATCTCGATTCTTGCAAATCCAAACCATCACAGTCAACATTTGCATCTCAGGCGCAATCGGCACCTCACCGGCCATCATGAGCAGTGGTACGAAAAGGTTGAAAATGAAGTCAACGTCAGCATCTTCGCAATCGGCAGAACCTCGTGCTGGTGACATTTGTGATGATTCACCTTCAAGAAGGATTGATCCAGGGTCTTCTACAACATGATGTGAAGAGGGTTGACCCCGAATTTCCCAAGAATCGTTACCAAAGTGCTACAACAGGCAATGCTGCAGACACGAATCCTTCAGGTCAGGTCATCTGCCGCCGACGAGGTGTTGCGGAAAAATGCGAATCAGTCCTGCGTCCATCAGATTGTCCAGCTTCGAACGAGCCAAAGTGTATCCCTGCATTCTGTGAATTCGAAGCCGTGGCCCAGTTTGCCTGATGTGTCCCAGTTGAGGATGACAACGGAGAATTGCCCCGGGACTTGCCAAGGAACAGCTTCACCTCCACAGAATCATGTCCAACAGTCTTGAGAGTTTGATTGTGTCGTGACTGGGGGGGGCGCCTGCCTCCTGAGAAGCTAGGATCGCTTGCTTTGATGGACCCAATGTGCTTTGTTAAGCCCGTCGTGCGAGCAGGCTTTTTTGCAAAGTGGCACTCCACGCACAAGCCGTTTTGGTTCCAAACCCATCGTAGAGCGTCGCATGGAGAGGTTTGCATACTGAGATGTAAAGAAAAACTCAGTTTCCAATAAATTGTACAGGAATTGGAACAGCCGTTTCTGAGTACACGCAGGAGTTGGCAAATGGTCGACAGAGAGGTTTTGCTTGGAAACCCAAGGAAACCAAGAAATTCAAAACCAGCATGAGTTCGTTCGGTCTGTGTTCCAGCATAATGGGCTCCCTGCCGGACAATCTTGATGGAACGCGCAACCCGTTTGCATGCGTACAGAATCCCGTCCGCTATGAGTGCCGTTTTGGAAAGGTATTCAAAGAAAGAACAGAAGGTTTCATTGTGAGATTTGTGCAAGAAGTAGAAGCTTTCCGATGAAAGCTGAAAAAATACAACGCAGGAATGTTTAGGAACATGTGCAGTAGTGGAAGCAGCGATTCTGCTCGGAAAGCCAACAAACTTGCAAGACAGACTTGGCAAAAAGCTCGAGGCAAGCAGGCTCCCTGCAAAGGCTCCGCCATTTGGGCTACTGTAAGTTCTCCGTGAGGTTTGTATTTTTCCCCTTTGTAAGGCTTCCCCAAGGGCTCCTCTGAAGGCCTGATATGTTGCCCAAGGCAAAGGCTCGGCGAATCAACCTGCTTCTTGGGAGAACCGAAAAACATAAGAATGTACACATCGCATCTCCGCAGCTTCATTGCGTCCGCCCTAAAGCCATGCAGGCCACAGATCATCTACGCCCTCATCATCCGAGGTGTGGGAAAACAGCCAAAGAATTGCACCAATTTGCCCTGAAGAGGCCAGCGAGTCGTTCTGGCCGAGTACACGGCGCTCGCCGGCAACTTTCAGCAGGCTCCCTCTGCCGCCGCCCCGCTCCGCCCCGCTCCGCTCGCTCCGGCCGCTGGCCTTCCGGGCTACTTCCTGGGACAGCAAAGCTCCCGCTCCGGATCGCGCATCGGTGGGGTTGGCTCGAGCCTCCAGCTTCTGGCTTTTACAAGACCATGAGCTCAAGAGAGTTGACACACCAGTGGCTTTTTCGTCATGTTCAAGCCGCCGATAGGCCGTTCTCGAATCCTCTGTTGATGACATGTGCGTGACGGGGCCAGCCTGAGCGTCCCGGCCAAAGGCGACCATTCAGATCCTCCAGAAGCTGGAGAGCACTTCAGAGTGGAAGAGCTACATTTACGGTTCTCGGCTCGGCGTGGAAGAAGGGGGGGGAAGGAGAGTGAGAGCTCTTGAGAGGCGAGTATGCCTTCCACTACATCGTGGACCAGACCCTGAACCTCTGGCCGGGGGGGGGGGGGCCCCGGAAGCTAAGACCCCTGCGCGGGCCCAAGCCTGCTTCTTGCAGAGGTTCGTGTGCATGGCCGAGCGGCTCCTGGGCCGGCGCATCCCCTTCGGCTTCCTGCAAGCGGTCCAGGACGGAGACTACGGGGAGTGCTGCGCTCCCTTCTCGCTCTCCTCTCGCTCTCCTCTCGCTCGCTTGGCTCTGCTCTTCGCGCAAGGACGGCTTCTGCGGATCCTACGGACGTGAGCAGGTGGAGAGCGCCATCGCCTATGGCATGCAGGGGGAATTCCGGGAGCAGCTGAAGACTCTCATGGAGAAGTACAACTCTCCGGAAGTGGACCGTGTGGCCTCGATGATGGCCAAGGCCAGGAAGAGCCGCCCCCGCGCGCGAGCATGCGCGAGCATGCGCGAGGACGGGATGCGATCTCTCGAACAATTATTTTTGTCCCCTGCCAGAGGTGCAGCACATCAACGACCACCTCATGGACAGCATCGACAAGATCCTCGAGCGGCAGGTGCATGAGAGATGCCGCAAAGCTCCTGAAAGCACCATGGTTCAGGAGAAGATCGACTTGCTGGTGCACCGCAGCGAGGTTCTCTCTGCGTCTGGGCCCTGGCGACATCTGGCGACGGCTGAGGCTCAGGTGAGTGCTCTCAGGTCTGCCAGCAGCTTCCGGCGGGACGCGGAGCACCTGCGGCGCCGGGTGTGGTGGCAGAACGCCAGGCAGAGTCGAGAACTCCCACAAAAGCCCCGGAAGTCCTACACGTAAAGGACCATGGCCGTGATCGCCTGCGTCCTGGTCCTCGTCATTCTGGTCCTCCCTGCCTTTGTCTTCAGCTCAGAACCCCTCGCCCTTCGCTTCGCCGCCTCCCTGAGGTGGTGGTGCTGTCATCCTGTGGCTTCTCCCTCTCGCACTGCTGAGACGCCCCCGAGGAGCGCGCAGAGCCACCCAAAAAAGGGAGGGAGGGTTTGCCAGAGTCTAGAGTCTAGAGTTTGCGGAGCTTCACGTTGTTTCTTGCAGCGTTGGCTTAAGATTCTCAAGATCACACGTAGAGTGTGGGGCGCGGACGGCGCAGAGACATCTCTTCGCCGGCCACGCGGCCGCAGTCCTGGGAATGAAACTGAAGGCTGCCGAGTTTTCGGCACAGAGATAAGAAGCAGCCATCTGCTGCCGCGGTCACAGTTCACCTCAGGGAACCCTGGCCGCGCGGGCCGATGGATTCATCCCACTGTAGCCCTTCTAGTCCCAAGTGGAGGACGTTTGCTCCCTAAATTCCCGGCATTTAACGGGGGCAAATTGGGTGTCAAGCTGATGTGGAAGTCACCCACTGCAATGCTCAAACGCTTCCAAACACTGCTAGCTAGCGTGTTAGCCGCAGGCCGGATGGGGTGGGGGGTTGGGGGGTGCGGGGGCAAAGAAGCAAACAGACAAGCAAGCAAGCACACATACCCCACGAGGCATGATGCTCGACAGGCTCCTGTCTTGTACTCCTAGTGGCCCTGCTTGTGTCTAGGTACAGACCCCTTGTTGGGCACCCAACTGTTGGGTTGTTTCTTCTACGCGTAAATACATTCACATATTCACATACACAATACATCTCTATAAGCCCACAATAGGTTCCCTGCGTTATGCCATGTTGTGTTCTGCAAGCGGCTGCACTTTCCAACATCCTGTCAGTAAGGACAGTAGAGAGATCCTGCATTGCACCCGTCTGCGCATCATAGAACCTGGGCAAAAACCGCAAACAAAGGGTTTTAAGTTTCGTTTTAAGCGAGGTGTCAGTTGTGCGTTCGCGCCGAGGTCCGAGAGGCTCTCTGGCTCATGGACGCGGTCTCTGTCTCGCCACCACGGCCCTTCTTGGGTGTCCCCTCGCTGGCCGTCGCCGTGCTCGTCTCCAGACTCACTTTGACGTCCTCGAGGTGAAATCTCTCAGTGAGTCTCTCACGGAGCGAGTTGACATAGAACCGGAGATCGGGATCCTGGCATCGCCGCTTCTATCCGAGTGGATGTGGAAGAACTGCACGCTGCACCACGCGCACCACGCGGAATTGCGAGCTGACAGAGCAAGCGGAGCAAGCGGAGCAAGCAGCTGATAGCGTGACCAGTCTCCTGGTTCTCGCACCGCAGAGCGCAGAACCTTCAAAGTCTCAGAGTCGCCAGTGTTCACACAAGTCACAGAGTCAGCTACGGTCTGAGCCAGGAATACTTCAGGCAGTTAAATTCAGACCCGTCTTTCGTGAGTTGAAATGCAAGTTGGGAGTGTGAGAGGTTTGAGATTGAGGAAAGAGAAAGGACAAGGCATGTGGCGAGGCTGAAGCGTCCTCTGAGCACGCCGCATGCGCACGGTGCCGCTGTGTGCCTTCCTGAAGCAGAGCCCCCGTGCACGTACCGCACGCCGCCGCGGACGCCGTGCGACCCGGCCCGTTGGCCTCTTTTGGGGGACGAGTCCCCGCTGCTCGGAGCTTTTGGCGAAGGCAACTGGCGCCTCTGCGGGTGATTCGGCCCTTGGGCCTTGCTTCGGCCTTGCTTCGGCCTTGCTTCGGCCTTCAGGGCCGTCCTCCAGCAGCCTCAGAAGCCAACTCGTGCGTTGCTCTATTTAGGGTGGGGGTGAAAGGGCTCCGTAGGAAGGCTCCTTGCAAGTCTGGAGCCCAGTGAGCCTTCGCACAGGCTCAGCGCGTGTGGGCCGCATCATGGGCTCATAAAGGGCCTCCTGCTACAGAGATCTTCAGCACACAGCAGACCGTGCAGGTAAGTGCAATTTGGAAGTGAGATTCTTGAAGTCAGTTGAAGCCGCCCGATGGCTTTCCACACAATAATTAAAGCTAGAAGGAAGCCGGCTGCAGTCGTTGGGCATGCAGGCAAAATCCCCTTTCCCGCATGGCAAGCACTCCACAGGCAGGACTCAGAAGATGGTGCCATATCTCTGACGGTTCTTGCGCCGCAAGGATGCCTTCAGGAAACTGTCCATCAGGTTCCGAGAGTCGGTGCCTTCACAGCCTTCCCAACCTTCCACCGCCTTCGCATGCTTCTGCCTTAAGCAAAAACTCCAGGCCTTTCTGCTCCTTTCAGCCATTCTGCTTGGAGCTGGTGCCTAGATGAGGGCAGCATAGCGGCATTGCCCAAGCTGCTGCAGCAAGACTAAGAGCTCTTACCTCCACCATTTGCTAGCCTTGGTTTCGTCACTTGCATGGGCTCGACGAGGGTGCAGACAACAAGCCCAGTCCCGGCCGCGCCGTGCCATAGCTAGCAGGTTAGAAAAGGCTCCTCCTGCATGCGCAGCCTCGGAACGTTGGGGTCGGAGTTATCAGTGAAGAGGAGGCTGCTGGGACTCTAGGCATCTCGCCGGAGCGTTCCAGCTGGCCGCTTGCACTTCGGCGCGCCCCTTCTGTCATGCCTGAGCAAGCGCCAGCGCGAGTCTTCCAGCCGAGAGCCGCGGTGAGTGTCGACTAGAAAAACCACCACCCCCTAGCAGAGCATCATCTCTTGAGCCGAGTTGCGCTCGGCTCGGCTCCAAGCAAGCCAAACATCCTCAGGCTTCCTATGCTTCCTCCTCGGGCTAGGTGACCTGGGCCTCTTCGGCTGCACAAATCTGCAGGCCGAGCTGAAGGTGTCAACTTTGCTGGCGAAGCGCTACCGATTCCCAATTCTCAGGTTGAAAGCTTCGCGTTCAGCAGACCGTCCTGCAGTCCTGCTCCCCCGAAAATGAAGAGATTTCCCAGCCCTTTCTTGACGTGAGAGGCTGCCTTTGAGGGTGTTAACTGCTGCGTGGAGCTCAGCAGGGGCAAGCATGGTAAGCTTCCAGTGAGACGGACTTGAACTTGAACCCGGTGGCCCTCGAGAGGATCTTCAACTAGCGCAAGGCCGAGATCTCGAGGCTCCGAGTACCAGCTGGGCTGCGGGCACTGCCGCGTGCGCTGCGACTCGAAAGGTGCGTCTGAGTGAAGGCCCCTTGCAAGCTGCGCTGCGACTCGCGCTGCGCTGCGACCGTGCTCTGCAAGTGCGCGGTGGCCGCCCTGTCGCTCTCGCAGAGCGAGCTCGCATTGCCATTAGGGAGGCCGCCGTGCCGCTCCCGGCCCGGGCCCCTTCTCGGCCTTGAGACTTGAGTCCTCCTGCACCGTGACCGTCATCCTGGAAAGGAGCTTCCGAAAAGCGCTGAGCTTCGCTGTCTGAGAGGCCCCCAACTAGCCCACTGCGAGCCTGGCCTAGAGACCAGCCCTGTAGGCGCAGCAGGTCAAGTCAAGCTTGTCAAAGGCAGGCCTTTGTTTTCTTCTGTCTCGGGTTTTTTCGGGGGCCAGTCCAAGAGGGCCAGTCCCCGGGCACCGCGCTTTTCCGCGCTTTAAGGCGCCCGCTTATTCGGCCATGCTCGGCCTTGAACCGGGCCCCTGCCGGCCTTCCGGGCCATGGCAAGCCCCGTGCCGTGTGTTTGGGAAGTCCTTGAATTCGGCTTCGGGTCGACGCCGCAGCCGCATGGCACTGTCGCTTTTGGAGGGTGACCGGCGCTGCGAGGGGCTTTGAGGCTTTGGGTTTGCCATTGCCGTGCTCTGGTCTTCCCCTTCCCTTCCTGTCAGGTTTGCGTCGCCTGCGATCTTCACTCGTCACCTTTTGCCCTTTGATGCCTCCCTCGTCACCGTGCTCCTGTTCCATGCATTCCATGGCCTACGTCCGCCCCGCCCGCGTCGAAGCCACCAGAGCTGTTTTCCTTGCTTGACTTGAGCATGAGTGCCTTCTTTCTGACTGAGATTGTCCCACCGCGTTTCTTGGCAGAACAAGGAATGTGCCGAAGTGCGCAGGTCGCGAGCCGATGAGACCTGCTTCGGGCTCTAGGCTCACGTAGAGGCGGAGGGTCCCAGCTGCACCCTCGCGGCTCGTCGAAGCAGTCGCAGCGGTTGAAGGAGAGATAAGAGAATGAGTAGATGAGCAGATTAGCGGTGATGAGCGGGTCAGCGGTGAGCGAGCCTGTGGAAGTCTCGGTCTTCCCCGAAAGGCCTTCGAACTGGCTGTTGATGCCACTGCAGGCTTTTATCCTCAGCCTTGCACGGCGTCTTCGCCTGGAAAGCTTGGACCCGTTTCACCATGCCTTCGAAGTGCCAGCGCTCTCAGAGCCAAAACCTCCCGGCAAGGTACACAAGGTACACAAGGTACACAAGGCAGCGGCACCTTCATCGCTGAGGGCAGCGGGGACACTTGCGACAGCTGCCAAGCGTGTGCCCAAGTGGGCGTCGGAACAAAAAGAGAGAGAGAGAGAGAGAGAGAGAGACGACGACGCTCTCAGAGCGGGTTCTTCCCCCCCCACGGGGCGCAGGGGTTTTTGCGCACGGGCCTCGGCCTGAGCCGCTGAGCCGCTTTGCGCCTCTGAAGCTCGGCGCCCTTTCCGAGCTGGACGGACGGCGAGTCAAAACAAACACTCTTGGGGTACGGTGTATAATGCGAGGAGTGACCGCGGAGCTCCTCGGAGCTCCCCCAAAGCTGGCCTCCGCTCTGCGGGTTTCTCTGGAGAGTGGCAGGAAGGCTCCGCTTAGACTTCGGAGCGTTAAGTTCCAAGGTTCACTGAGCTGACAAGTTGCGAGTAGAGCTGGGCATGCTTCTGGCATTCCTCGATCTTCGGCCCCTGCGAAGCTTCTAGGGCAAGGGAGCTTTGAGAGCGACCTTTTGGACACCTCAAACCGCCCCCCGTCGCTTTAAGGAAGGGGAAGCGGAGTTAGCGCTTTCGAGGCTCCAGCAATCCGCCTTGGCTCCTTCAGGTCTCTGCAACTTTTCTCTAAACAGACGAAACTAAACATGGGCCTGGGCCTGCATGAGGGCCTCTCTCTGACCACACTTTGCGGGGGCCCGCCGTGCGGGCTCGGCCCGTCTCTCCGCTGAAGCTTTGTGTTGAGGGTGAGTCCGACAAGGCCGCCTTTGCAGCGAGCCCTCTGTTACCCGGCGGCACCCGGGATCCTAAGCTGTCTTAAGCTGACACCACGACGGCCCGCATTTATTGCCGCATGGCAGCCGGGATGTTCTGCTGACAGAGACGGTTTTTGTAGGACACGCTCTCCAGAACATCTCTGTTGCCCCCATGCTGCGCTGTGACCATCTGACCCTCAGGACCGGGAGTTGGAGCCTGTCTCTTACAAAGGTGTCGCTTTCTACAAACCTGCGCATTGGCATGTCCAAGTCTAAGCCCGACAGCCAAAGCTACAACAGCGGCAGCTCCAATGGAGCACATGAGGATCAATCGGTCTGTTCCGAGCGACCGCCTTGGCCAGTTGCATGGTGCGTCGCGTGTACGCTGCTTGCCACGCCATGCCACGCCAGATGTGATGCGAGCAGACGGACATAGCACGACATTATGGCTGTGCAGCGTCGCCACGTGGCTGCTCAAGCATCGCAGCAAGCGCAGCTTGCTTCCAAGCTGGTGTTTCAGAAATCGTGCGCTGTGAGCACCCGGCTGTCGAGTGCCGCTTTGTGAGCTGCAAATCATGGCCGTGATCGCTTCTCAGACTTCGGCCACAAAAGGAGGTTTTCACAAGCCTTGACCTTGCGCGGCTTTGCAATTCTTTCTGAAGTCGACGCGAAGCAACTGAAGCATTGCAGCCTGGCCTTCCACTTCCAACCAAGCGCTTGCCTGCGCAGCGCGGAGTTGCAGAGCTTCGAGGTTTCGGCACGCAGCGTCTTCGGGGTAGCCTGCTTTCAGGCAGACACAGGGATTTAGTTGCAGAGTTCAAATAGTACGAGGAGAGTTTTTGGTGTCAGAACCATGAGCCAGCTGCCAATGCTGCCCACACTTCGGCTGCATGACGAGTGGCCTTACCTCCATGGCCTCAGGGGGCTTGCACTTGCACTCTGACCCCGTCGTCTGGGCCTGAGCGTCTTTCGAAAGTTCATTCTTTGGTGAGAGTCCTGGAGCTTCTCTGCAGGCCCGCGATGCATGATCGTGGAGACATATAGATTGCAATGGGTTGCTTTGAGCCGTCGTGCTCGGGCTGG
This sequence comes from Symbiodinium necroappetens, assembly GCA_905231915.1. Taxonomy (NCBI): domain Eukaryota; class Dinophyceae; order Suessiales; family Symbiodiniaceae; genus Symbiodinium; species Symbiodinium necroappetens. The sequence continues at coordinate 17,975 of CAJNJA010089297.1, forward strand.
CAGATAGAAGTGCGCGATGATTCAGATAGACCTGCTGGCATATGTCATCGTTGAAGCAGATCATCGTTTCAACGTCCTTTGCACATTCTTCCTGGCAATGCTTGATGCTGTGCCCGGGGCACTGCCGTTTTGGGAAAGGCTCTGCCTCCAATGTCGGACGTCTGTTCTGAGCCGTATGGACTGAGCTCAGGCTCATGTCTCGCGGTGGATACCACTTTCTGCGGCATTTCACACCATGCAAGGTTCTTGCATCTGCACTCTTGCCAAGTTGTGCGAAGTGTCCGCTGTTGAACGCAGCTGCAGGCTCTTTCTTTCTTCTCCTCCCATCCGTAGTAAAACCACAGTCTTGATGATAGATTAATAGAAGTGCGCGGTGTGCGCGGTACGTCGAGCGGTACGTGCTGCAGCACCTGCTCGAAATTGAAACGTTGAGTCTCTTGGCATTGATCGTAGATCTCTTCTTTCCCCTCCGCTGCGAAGCCGAGTGCGGAGGTCTGCAACGGCAGCGCGGGGTCGCATTGTTCCGCGGCGCGGAGGTTTGCCGAAGGTCTGGCTGCCGCAGGGCCAAGTTGTGTTTTGGCTTCTGAAAGATGCAGAGCCCACGTGGCCCGCCACATGGTGCTTTCGACTGGACTGGGCCTTGCCTCTCTAAGTGGGGGCGAAAGCTGTTCTTGAGCTCCAAGAAGAAGGACCCCCTATAAAGGAGAGCTCTCGACATACGCTCCCAAGCCAGCCCTTGTCACCTCGCTTCGGCCTCGTGAGCTTCTTCATCGGCGATGGGCCGGAGGGCGCGGAGGGCGATTAAGAAAGCCTTTGCTATAGGCCCTAGCTGGGCTAGGCCTACTAGGCCTACGAGGGCTTAGGGCTGGGCTAACTGGGCGCAAGGTGCCAGCTCGATGAGCCTTTGAGAAGGGGCCAAGACCCGCAAAGTGCCAGGCGAGACGCGGCAGCCCGGAAGCCGCACTGGCCGCGCTGGCCGCTTTCCCACTGCGGAAAGCCCAGGCCCGCCTTGCTGCCGCCGCAACAATCGCCGAAAGCCGCAATGTGCCTCTACGTTGAGCCACGGCCTCTCGGCTCGCTGAGCAGCGCCCTTTCGGTGCCTTTTTTCAGCTTCTGATCCCCATCTTTTCTGTCAAAAATGTTTGGCGCCCAAGCTTGTCCCAACCTGCCGCCCCCTAAGAGTTCTGCCAGACAAGCTTTAGCGCCCCGTGTGGCCTTCTCTCAGTGTGCTGAAGCAACATGAGCAAGCAAGAGCCAGCAGCGAAGGCGTTCCTTAAAGGCGGATGCTGGGGAGAGTGGTGCAGAGTGTCACAGTCTCTGAGAGGAGACTCCGAGTTTCTTTCTGACCAGCAAATCGCAGATCCGAGCAGCATCGAGGCTCGGAGCCTCGAGGGCTAGTCGGGCTTGGCCTTCCCTTCGTAAGACATGGAAAGGCCTATAAGGTGAGCTGTTTCCGCGCGCTTCCGACCCTAGATTGCAGACGGACGCAGAGCACAGCACTAAGCGGCAGCTGCCTAGCAGGGGCTCAGCCTTGCGATGTTCGTCGAGGCTTCGTTCTGGCCGTTGCTCTGATCCTCTTCTTGGGCAAGCGAGGCCAGGGCGGCAGGCCAATGCAGCTCTGAAGGCTAAGCCGGCTAAGCAGGCCACAGGCACACCGGGCACCGTGGGCAGCCTTGCATTTCTAAAAGGCTCTGCTAATGGCTCCGGTCTTGGCTGCGCTCTTGGCCAACGGCCGCCGCGGCCAGGAACATAGCTGGCTGCGCTGGCTGCAGCCGAGCGGGCCTGGCGCTCCAACCGCTTCCGCCGCTTCCGCTCCTGAGCTGCGCCGGCTGCGCAGGCTGGAGCCTCGCGGCTCGGCTCACGAGGCCAAGCCCGGCTTTAAGCAGATCGCCCGTCTGCGCACGCTCCTGGCGCATCAGGAGCGCCTCACGACCCAGATCTGGCGCGAGTTTCGTGCAGACAAAAGTGAAGGTGGCCGTGCTTTTGGTTTGC
>CAJNJA010089308.1:0-19966 GCA_905231915.1 Symbiodinium necroappetens
CCGGTGGCTTCGGTCATGAGTGAGATACTGATCAGTCTTCGCCGCAACTTAATCCACAGATATCGCCATTCAACGATGGCGGTTAGAGTTATTTCAATGTGTAGTCGGGACCACGTCATTTACCAGTATTGCTAATGGATTACTCAGGAATCGAGAGGCTACCCATGCAGCTACTGCGTACTAGAATCATGCCCTAAATCCTAATTTCTCTCAAGCTAGTTGTCTGAACTCGACGTTGCCAAGAATCTCGGCTTGGGTGACCGTCATATGGGTCCAGCAATAGGAAATGTGCTGCGGGATAGCATGACAGCACGCTTCTATGTTGATGCAGTAGCTCATGAACTCGCTCGAGGTGTTGGGCTCGCAGCTGCTCTTCTGCACTTACTCGCCAGTCTGTCCGTGACGTCATGGCAGGAGAGGCTTCCACACTAACTAGGACGACACTTTCTCGGGCAGAAAACTTCGATGAATTTAACTCTTCGCGAGGGCTTCCCTGGCTGTCGGTGTCCGCAATCCGGCAAGTCCAAGGCATCTAGAGAAGAATTCGGCTGCAAACGCATTATTTTGCCAGGCCATCGACTCGGCTGTCCCTGAGGGCCTAGGAGCTGCAGTTGCTGGAGTCTGTACACAATGGATCACACCCCGCGTGCTGGCGTGAAATGGTGCGGCGTCACATGCCCGATGAATTTCCAGTCGGCATCGTGCTGCACGCGCGACAAGGCCACATATCCAGCAGCCGGGATGTTGGCCTTGTCCAACCAGAAGATTGCTTTGGAGAGTGTGGCACCTTGTACCTTCACGAGGGTGGTGGCATAGCCCAGGCGCAGTGGCAAGTATGTTGCGCGGCAGGGCTCTCCTTGGATAACGATGTCGTCATCGGTATAAGGGAACACAGTCAGGATGCTCCCAGACTTGGTGCGAACCACGACTGTCTGTCCTCGGACGGCTACCGCTTCGGCCGACATGCCATTAACGAAGCCGACTGCCTTGTTGATGTTCCTAGTTAGGGTTACTCGCATCCCAATATGTATCTCTAATTCTTGAGGTCTGCAATCGCGCAATTGTCCGAACTCGTCGTAATTCTCCTGATTGCTCTCGTAGTCTGCATGCACGATTGTGGTGGCCTCCTCGTCTCTGAAGAGCGCTGCGACGGCCAGCTCGTTGAGCACGGCACTGGCCTGGCGAGTCACAGTAACGAATGTGGCATCAGGCCATTCCATCAGCATGGCCTCCATGTCCATGTCGGTTGGTTCCTGGGTATAGCCGGGGCCTCTATCGGGCATAGCGCGGTGTCCTCGGATCATCCTGTGCAGCTGTTCTTTAGAAGGCTTTGCCGTGCGCAGCAACTCCAGCTTCCATTTCAACTCCTCGCACCGGCAGCGTCTCATTTTGTGCAGATGGCGCTTCACGACGTGCTGCCAGCGTGCGCTGTCCGTGGCTCTCGTGCCGTCCATGCCCTGGAGCTGGTGAAAGTCGCCGACGAAGACGAGTGCCGGCCGCCGGTCGGCGTTGTCCCACAACCAGAGGATGCGCTCGAAAGTCTCTTGCGACAGCTGTCCCACTTCGTCAATGACTACTAAATCGAAGTTCGCCATGCAATCCCACGTTTCGTGCCGGTCCTTGTGCAAGAGAAACATACCGTGCAGCGTGTCCACGTCCAAGTCCGGAAACTTCTCGCGGTAGGTGCTGGCCAACATCCCTGTGGGGCAAGCGATGCCGACGTGCGCCCCGGCTTCGACGGCTCGGCGAATGGCGACCTCCACGCTCGTGGACTTGCCGCTGCCGGCGGGTCCCAACACACAGAACGGCTTGGCGACGCGAGGCCGTTGGCTCTCCGGCTGTTCGAGAAACTCCTGGAGTGCCGCTGCCGTGGCCTCGTCCGGATAGCGGCGGCGAAGAGCCCAGACGACCATTTCTTTGATGTTTCCAAGCACCGCCGCTTGCTCGGGTTCCAGCCGGCCCTGAAAACCTAGCTCCGGCGCGGCGAAATGCTCCTGGGGCGGTTGCGGTGCTTCCTCCAATGTCAAAGAGCCAGACAAGTAGGCATCGATCACGGTGGTATGGGCATCCAGCATGGCCAAGACATTGTTCATGGGACCTTCGCGAAACCCCGCAAGTTCCAGCTCTTTCTGCACATGCAAGGGGCGCCTCCACAAGCCGGGTCTCTTCAACAAGCACAGTGCCAACATCCGGTAGCCTTCAGGGACAAGTGCAGCACGCTGGTCCCACAGTTCGTCTACATTTCGAAACGGCGTGTTCAGCACCAGCCATTGCCCGTAGAAGTCGTCTGTCATTCGGCTTCTGGTCATGGCTGCCACGAGCACTCTTCGACGATTCTTGCGCTTTGCCCCTTTCATGTTGCTCCGGCGCAAGTATTCCAAGTAAGTCATGTCTTCACTTCGCCATGTGCAATCCATGTAGGCTTGAAGTTGACGGTCAGGCACCTCTTTCCACGGAATCTTGACGTTGATGCGGCGCACAACACCCGTCATGACGACCTGTCGGAAAGTTTGGCCAGCAAGCTGCAACCACATCTCCGGTTCCAAAGGGTGGTACTCCGACAGAATGCGGCGTGCCAGGTGGTAGTCAGAAGCCTCCTCATTCAGCCAACTAGTAGCGAACTGATCCGAGAACTTGGCGCTGTAGCTGGCCGCATACTGGAGCAGGAGGTTGCGCCCGTCACCTGTTTGCACATCCATGTGACAGCACATCGAGCCCAAGACGTCTGGCATCCAGGCTCTTACCTTTGCTTTCTTGGCATCTGCCGGGTGGTGCAGCCGGAGACGGCCTTGCTCGGAGTCGTACTCCGTGGGCTCTTCACGCAAAGGCCATGCACTGTCGTCCCAATCAAGCTGAGAGCCTTCCACAAGGTCGTGCAGCTCCGGTTCGTCGTGTGGCAGGTCCGCACGTACTGCAGTAGGCCAGGCAACGGCGGCCGCGTCTTCCAGCCAGACGAGCAAATGCAGGTGCGCCCGGCCGGAGCCATGGTAGCTTTGTGCCGGACCCACATGGCGCTGCCGCTTGCCGTCCTGGAACTCCAGTCGGCCGAAGATTTCCTTCACAGTCGTCTTTCCTGATTGCTCGGCAGCCAGAATGTGGTCGGTCCATCTGTGTGTTACTCTCCCTTCCTGCTTATTCGTGCCGCAGATGAGGCCCTCGGCAGTTTGCAGAAGCAGGTGCGCCAAGTGGAAGGTTTCTGCTGCAGGCAAATTGGTGCGAGTGCGAAGCATCTTGTCCAACTCGTCCTCCAACCAACTATGATAAGGCGCAGACGGCTCGTACGGCGCGACGGTGATGAAGAGATGGGGGAAGCCGATCTGTGCAACGCAGTCCACGAGGCCCTGGTGCAGGGTCTGCCAATAAGCTGGAGAGAAACTTTTGCTTGCCAGCGCACCTCGGAGTGTGGTGCCACTTACGTGCTTGGCAGCTCCCAAGGAGCTCCAGAGCCAGAGGTCGTAGACGAACTGCCCGAGCTCCCGATCGGCACCGTAGCCGATGACGGAGGAAAAGACTTTGGCGAGAAAGCTTGCCTTTGCACTCTGGCGTCCGCCCGCTTGTTCAGCCATCATGTTCTCCAGCTCGTCCTCGTCCGACTCCGCCGATGCACTCGCACCGGAGTCGCCGCGTATGTTTGTCGCTTCACGATGACTTGCTTCTCCACGTTGCCGCCGCCGGATATCCTGGCTGCGAATGTATGTCTCACACATATCTGTCCTCCAATAGAGGTGAGGCCAAACTGCACATTCCAACCCAACCGTTTCCAGGAAGTTCATTGGGAGAAAAGGAATCGGCTTGCTGGGGTCCACGTCGCCAGAAGCGACGTCGCGCTGATGGCGTCGCAAGAAGCTCGAGTGTGCCTGCAAGAACTCGCGGTAGGAATTGTCTGTGGCCTCTACAAGGTATTCGAAAGCCTTCTGGCCTTGACGCCAATGCTGCTTGGGGAGCGCTGCTAGGCGCTCTTCCACACTCGTTGCTTCCCAGCTGAACCGCGTCGCAGCAGTGTGTGCATGATACCCTCCATAGGCACGTTCTGGTCTGCCGATGTTGACAGCGAACATGCGCAGCGCCTCGATCACGGGCTGTGCCAAACGACGTAGAGGTTTTGGTACGTCGGCAGGAGATGGCGCCCAGTAGCCAATTCCTTTCTGGCAATATCGGCATGCTCGGCCCAGCGGCGCGGGTCTGGCCTTCGCTCTAGCAAGCGCGGGTCGAAATTTCACCGGTTGCATGCGCTGGCATTCTGGGCACATTTGCCATGAATGGAAGCAGGCATAGCGCGTGAAGGCAGCTGCCAGTGGACTCTGCCAAGACGTCGTAGGTGCAGACATGGCCACCGGGAATTTCCTCTTGAGGGCCTGCGCCGCCGAGGTGCTCCTTTGACGATAGTCTTCGCCATCCAAGTCATCGAACTTCATCTGAGCTTTGCGGCGAGACAAGCACGAAGCCCATTGTTCCGCACGTGTCACAGCGGCAGCTCTTCTGCGCTCCTCCGCCTTCTCTTTGGCATTCCTCGCACGCTCTGCCTTGGTCCCGCCACGTTGCTGTAATTTCCGCAATCGAGACATGCAGCCTTTGAGCACTGCCCCTCCCATGAAGTCCCGAATGCGATCCTGGGCTGCCTGGAGGATGCTCTCGTCGTTCTCAGCAAAGAAAGCCAGGGCCGATGTCAGGAGCCATTTGCAGCGGGCGTTCCTCCAACTCTTCTCCAGGTTTGCTGCATTGCAAAACGCGCATGTTGTCTGGTCTCGGTCAGGCTGAATTCGAGCTCTCTCGCCGATGCGCAAGGTACTGAAGCGACATTGCTGTTCATGTAATCCAGGACAATAATGGCACCCGCTAGGTCCGCTAACTCTGCTACCCGATCTCGGGTTGCGCGCAGCAGGCCGGCGGAGCACCAACAGGCGTCGCAGGGCCGCAGGACGACGGCGAACGGGTCGAGCCATGACCGCAGAAGCTAAAGGATCGCTCTTGTGCTGTCCGAAAATTCAAAGGCTGCGAGGTCATGTGTATGTTTAACACAGAAAAATCGAAGACAGCAGCTCCTTGCGTCAGTTTCGTTTCTCCGCAATCTACAACTCACTGACCGCATCCGAACGACGGGTTCATACAGGTGTCGCAAACATCTTCGCTGGCCCACATGATTTTGCGCCTGTGTGCATCCGTTTGCTGCGTAGTTCTGGCAAAACCTGTGCACTGTACATGGGGGCGGCAAGCCATGCGGTCCTGTCTTAGTTTACAAATGCGTCTGCAGCATGGCACTTCTTTGTTCCTTTGAGTCTCACTGGTGAAGGGCTATCGGCGCCAGTCTCCAACGTCGTTCCAGCAGTCTTCAACCATCTGCATGTATGAGTTGACAACTGCGGTAGGCTCTTGCCCAGCGTAGAAATGAGAGCCTCCCAGTGCATACGCCAACAGATAGTAGTGAAGCTGCATGCGACCCAGACCCCCATCGAGATCCAATTGCATGCCCAGGTAGCGCAGCCGTCGGTTCAGGCTGTCGGCATCGGCAAGCGGTGCCTCCCAGAGTGCACGGAAAGTCTCGTAGTCGATTTTCGGATGAGGCGCTGGCAGGAAGAGCAGCTCTGGACGGTGGGCCAGCAAATCTCTCAGCTGTTCAACGCCCGCTGCTGCGCCGTCTCCTTTCCCTGCCAGCCGAAGCCATTCTTCCACATCGACTTTGGCCGGGCAAGGCCTCTCGCGCAGGAGCCGTCGCAGTTCCTGCCTGTCCGAGAAGCTCAGCAGCTTGACACGTCGGGCAGGGCAAGGCGTCCGTTGTTGTTCCAACTCGCCGTGGAACTGCTGGACCAAGTAATCCACGTTTCCGGATTCGTCGCCGCTGCTGCTGATGTCGAGATTGTCCCATTTGGAGTAATCCAGAGGAGGGATGGCCGCTGCACTTCCTGGCTATATCTCAATTGATTGAGGCTACTTGGCTGCTTGCATACACGTCCGGATTGCAGCAGCTCAAATGCATTGCTCTGAGCTTCCCTCCAATACAGCAGGCCTCTGACACCGCCCTGTGACCTAGTTTACTGTCATTTGCACTACACTTTACATAAGGAAGTTAGAGCATCTTCCGATTCTTCTTTTTTTCGGCGCCATTTCTGCTGTACACTGTACAAGGTAAAGCCTTTCGACTTCTTCTGGAAGGGAAGTTCATTAGTTCAGTCCGAATCCGCGACGAGAAACGGACCGGCATTAGCTGCCTCCCGCGCGAAAGAATTCGGAGACGGGGATTCGGATACTTCCCACACAGGCTCCTCCTCTTGTTCTTCACTTTCAGAGGATCCAGGCCACGAAACATCTAGTTCGTGGCATACAACGAAGAAATACAGTGATTCGACTTGCATTTCCACAACGAAAATAGTCGCTAGCTCACCGCCAAAGCGTGCCGGCACCATCCAGTTGAAGGGATCGCGCAGCACGTGCGGCAGTGCGTCGGCGAAGAGGTGCATGGCGACGTTATGTCGACGAAGGAAGTCTAAGCTCTCGCCGATGTCCTCGAGAAACGGCCGATTGAGCAGATGGAGGAGGTCCAGTAAGTTCACTCCGGCACGGCGCGCATCCGCCTCCAAATCAGCCGGTGTGATGGTCGACACGTTCCAGTCCGTCTCCAGCCACTGGAAGACTGATCGCTGCAAGGCATTCACATAGACATCGACCGGTTGCACGTCTGGCATCCGCGGGCAGAACATCCCACGCTGCAGCAAAGCGCCCAGCGCTGCGGAGACGCGGGCCTGTGTCGCTGCGAAGTCAGCGCAGCAGCGAGCCACGCCTTCCGGCGGCTGCGAGCTCGTCAGCCGTATTCGAACACATTCGCCCGGCAGCAACCACTCCACCAGAAACTCTCCCACCGCCTCCAATCGAAATCTGCGACCGGCCATGCTTTCGGACAGACGGCACGAGGACTCTGTATGCTGTTGCTACGATTGTGGGCTTGACTGACAGTGACGTTCAGCATCCAGCCTTGGAGCGATTTCCACGTGCCCTCCAACTTTATTACATGCTGTGTACAACGACGGCTATGTCGGCTACGTGCTTCCGGCCAGCGTTCTCTTTCTTGCTTTCTCTCACAAGGCTGCTAATAGACTGTGCTCATGCCGGCCAACTGTACACTGTACTCATCATACTTATTACTGTCCTATGGCTGCCCAGGGCCAAACCACGCTGTGCCTTCACATGCTGCACTGGTGGTGCAACACATTTCGTTTCTTGTCTCAACACAAGGTTGCAAGAAATCTAAAGATTGTGCTCGGGCCGCCAACTGTACACTGTACACAGCGCTGCAATGCTGCTTGAAGCAGCACGCCTAGCCTATCAAGGCTGGCAGACTCGAGCGTGCGAACTAGTCAGCGTCGCTCGACCAGCCATCTGGCCCCGTTTCACCTTGTTCTTGCTGTAAATGCCAGGTGTCCACGGTGATGACAATCGGCTCGGTCGCACGCATGCAGACATGTCCGCCGATGCAGTAACTGCAGACGAAAAACCGGCAGGCACGACATTGCGAGCGATGCGCGCAGCAAACGCTCCGCCCGCAGTCGTGACACAAACTGGCAGCAAGTGCAGGTAAGCTACAGAGATCGCATCGGAAACTGTCAGGCGAGCCGACCAGCTGAAGCGTGACGAGGGCTTCCGGACGCAGCACTTGACAGCGAGCTCCTCCGAGAAGTTCGACTCCGCTGACGCTGAGGGTGACTTGATGCGGAGGTACTCCGAGTTGGAAGGCTGCTGTGCGACGCACCGATTCCACCGTCCAGCCGGGGCGGACGTACATCTTCATACCAATCAAGCCCCACTGGAGATGAACTCGGTATGCGTCGGCTGCGTGGGGTTGCACGAAGAGCTGGATGTCGTCGGGCAGATCATAAGCCGCGAAGCTTCGCTCCGGTCTCAACAGCGCCAGCCCATTCCAGTAGATGCCGACGTCCTCGGGCCCGAGACAAAGGGCTCTGTCCACCAACACCCACAGCAACTCGATTGTCATCTTGCCGGGAACAGATGCCATATGATACCTGCAGGTGCCGGGAATGTTCAAGCACAGCTGGATATGTCGGAGAGACGTCCATGGCGCGAAGTCCGGTAGGTGGCTCATGGGGATCACTTCGCGATGGTATCCGTGTTCGACGGTCCAGTCGGCTTCCTCAGCAGCACTGTGGAAGCGTGGACAGTCCGCGAACCAGCGAGACGGCGCGGCGCGGCGGTGCTCCCAGGGCATCATGGTCATGGACGATCTCACCTGTGCTTTTTGACTATACTGCCCTGCGCTCGCCAAGAATTGCTTCGGATAGTATACACATAGCAAGCCTGGCATGCGCGATAACCGACCTGCAATCTTTCAGTTATACCTACAACTTGCAACAATCCACGCAGTTCGTTCGAGTTGCTCACTCCTTTTGTCACTCGCCGTGCGCAGGGGCCGCCTGTTTGCGGGCCACGTCTTGCTCGACGATTCCACACTCGAATGATCGATGCTGACGTCCGCTGCATCTGTACAAGCGGCCATCACACGGTGCAGTTGCATGCCTTCAAAACTATGGCTGCGAGCCTCTCAGCCTTGCAGAGGTGCACGTTTCTCAGCGACCAGCCGATGCCTGCGAACTTGCTCCGGCGTCCTGCTGCGAGGCGTAGAACCTCATGACCTCCTTTGTGGTGGCGAGCAATTTCTGAATGAAGTCCCGAGCCTCGACGTTACCTAGACTTTCTCCTGCGAGACTCAAGTTCGCGATTGAAGGAGGACGGATCTTTGGCGGGATCAGTGCAAGGGCGGTCTGTAGGGGAGCAACCTCGAAGGTCCCTCCAGCCTCCGTGCCGATCTGACCCAGCACACCCTCCAGGGCCGACTCACTGAGTTGCACATCGCTCAGTCGCCATTCGGTAAAGGCAGCAGTGCGCGCCTCCTCCGCACGCTCTGCAGCTTCTAACTTTGCGATTTCTCTCCTTGCATCCTCGCTGTCAGACCTCGCTTCCTTCTTCTTCTTCTTCAGCTTTGTGTCTCCGGCAAGCATGTCGGGGGCGCCGTCCACGATCTCGTCGCTGCCAGGCTTTCGCTTCTTCTTGCCGCCCTTCTTTTCCTCATCTGGCTCGGAGGAATCTTCCGACTTGATCTCGGCCTCCTTGCCTTTCTTCAATTTTTTGGGCGCCTTCTTTGCTGCATCTGTCTCATCTGCGTCAGATCCATGGTTCTTCCTCTCTTTCCTTGTCTTCTTGGGCTTCTCGGCTGTCTCGCTAGCTTCGGATGCAGCGTTCTCCTTGTCCTTCTTTCTCTTTATTGGCTTCTCGGCAGATTTGTCATTGTCCGAGTCGGACCCGCGTGCCACCTTTCTCTTCATCTTGCTCTTTTCGGCCTTTCTCCTCTTCTTCGGCTCGTCGGAGCTGTTGGAGCCGGAGCTAGAATCCCTGGCGGATGGCTTTTTCCTGTGCCTCAACGGCTTGCGATCCGATTCTGCGCTGGAGTCATCACCCCGGAACTCCGCACCGGTCTTCTTCCAGGCTGCTTCCTGCTTGCGTCGCGCCTTGTAGGCACCAACCAGGAACTCGGCGGCCTGCTCGGCATCGGGTTTCTTGTGGGCCCGGAATTCGTCGAGAGAGGCTTGTAGATGTTCTTCATCCGGAATCTGTTGCGCCCATGCTTTCAACGCATCAGCTTTAACCAAGGCATCCAAGGCGTGCAGAGCGCCGACGTACTCCTGCGCGGCGGTCACGGCGATCTGTGGCAGACCTTCATAGAGCTCCCGCTTGTGGTCCTTCAGGAAGCGCAGTATGGTTTCGAAGCTGCCTTTCCTGGCACTCGGTTCGAACTTGGAAGCTTCGTAGTCCAACTCGCCCAATGCCTTGCAGAACTTCTTGCCCTTCTCGGCCGCTAGCAGAGTCTTGCACTTCTTTCTCGCCTCCACCGCGTCCGGCCTGTTCAGTGCCCTCGTCAGTGCCGCGATGGACTTGCCTGTCATGGACCAGCCATATGCCGGTCGTCGGGACAGCTCGGACACGTCCGGGGTGAGAACTTTGCGAAGCGACTCCTTCTGCAGCAGGGCGAGATCGTCGCCGTTCGAGTACAACACCTCTCCGGAGCCGTCTGCGTAGGGGCGCAGCAGCTTCTTCACGAGGCTCTCCCGTCCAAGCAGGCGCCGAGTCCAGGTGGGTTTTTCTTGTTCTTGCCCGCTGGCCCATGCGCCGCCGGTCCAGTCACTGCTGCGGTCAGCCCAGCCGGACTTACCGCCGCCGCCGCCTTTCCAACTGTCTCCTCCGTACCACGACTGTCCCTTCTTGCCCTTGCCGCTGCCCTTGCTGCCACGGCCGCCGTACATGGTGCCGCACGATCTGCGAAACCTAAGGGATGACTTTGCGAATTGTTTGGAACCTTGCCGAATGCTACGGTATTGGCGTGGATGCAGGCCGCTTCAAGTAGCATCCGTCAGACAGGTGCCGTCTTCACAACCGGACACGCCTGCAAACTCTTCCTGCTCATGTCTGCTGCCCGTTTGTTCAACAACACTATAATCTTTACATAGCACGTAACCTGGAAATGGAATGACTTGAGCGCGCCCATGCATCGCTCTTCTTTTTTTCCCGGGCCACTCCTAGCGAAAACTGTGCACTGTACATATATATATATATATGTAATCTAGAGACAGTGGATAGGACACGTGCATCACAAGCGGGCGCTCTTGTCCGAACGGCTCCCGTCACTTAGTTCAGCGGCGGGGCGTTTGAGCGGCTTCGGCTCCGAGCAGTGCTTCTCAGGCTCAACCACATTGTCGAGCTTGACCCAATTCACGACGCCTCTCTTGTGCTGGTAGGTGACCGGCTCTGCGTACCGCACGGGATCCTCCACCACCCAGGCATGCCAGCACCGCCACTGGAAAGCCTGGAAGTCGTCGACTCGGTGTCGCGGCCGATTCGCTGGCAACGGCGGGAAGCAATCTTCGTTCCCTGCGACCTCGACGAGCGAGCCGTCGGTGGCCTGCTCGGCAACCTTAATGCAGTCCACAATGCGCACCTCGCCGATGATCTGTCCTGCCACGGCGATTCCGACACGACCGCGTATGTGACAAGCCGTCCCACGCAGTTCCCAGGTCTTCTTGCCGTCAACGAGGTAGCCTGCCCACGGCTCCCGAACAATCAGAGCCCGCTGAAGGCGCTGCGACTCCATGGGGGGTGGCTCGTATCTGGGGAGCTTGCCGCCCGGATGCTTGAACTTGCGGGGAAATTCTCTGCAGTCGATTTCGGCTGTGCAGACTGTCGACAATCGCTTATGAGAGGCTTGGCATGCACGATAACCGACATGCAGTCTCAAACTTGCACCAAACCGCGCACTTCCACTGGTGTCGCTCACTACTTTTGCAGCTCGCTGCATGTAGGAGCCGCCTGTCTGCGGCCCGCCTCTTGCCGCGCACTGAGCGTCCGCTGTGTCTGTAAAAAAAGCGGCCTTCCAGCTGCGAGCCCTTCGCTCGTCATCTGCAGTGCGGCTTACGTGCACAGGGTTTCGGACGGCAGACCTTCGCACGTCACTACTGTGCTGCGCACCGGCTTCCGGTTTGCTTTGAGAGGATGCAACCAAAGGAGATCTTTTGTTAGGTCTAAGCAGAAGCCCAGAGGTCTCCCCTTCGGCACTTCCAACTCTTGCCGCTTCTGCCGTTCAAGGAGGTTGTCTTCCTTCTCGTCGGCGTACTCGGTCTCCAGCCACTCTGCCGACCTGGGCCCGTCGTACCGCAGACTAGCCAAGTTCCTGAAGTCTGTCCGTGTCTCTCTCTCAATGTCTCGATGCGCCTATCCGGTTTGTGAGTTCCGGGCTCCGCTGTTGGCATTAGACTGAAGCTGTCTGCCTCACCCTGGCAGTGGTGCCGCATGACCCGTCCAGATTCCATGTATCGGGGCGGGCCATGTCTCGTCCAGATCTGCCAGGGCAGTTGCTGCTCTATTTCGGACAAAGACTGCTGACCCTGTGCTCCCGCCTGCAAGTGGTACTCCATGGCAGCATCTTTGTGCCTTCGCCAAAGATTGAGGACCACCTCCTCAACAACGCCTTAGCTGTATGGGCTCTAAGTTCCTCTCGCCTCCCCTCCCTACCCTTCCCTGTAACTCCTGCCTCGCCCGCCACTGCAGCCGAGTCACCAGAGGTTCGGAGCACCAGCTTGCTGCGGGACACCGTTCCCGGTGAGGACGCGCTGTCGCTCAGACCATCCTGCAGACGCTGTGGCCTTTTCCGCTCTCCCTCTTGCTTCCTTGACACTTGTAATCACTGTAGTCCTGCAACAGGCGGAACAGATCCATTGCGGCAGGCAGCAGGATGCAGATGGGCGAAGAAATTCACGTGAGCCGAAATGTCTTACTGCGTCCATGGTAGCGTAGATGACATGGGAAAGCGTGCACGTGCGGCTGCCGAAAGACGGTAGTTCACACCTTCCTAAGACTTGCACCAAGCCGCGCAGTTCCATCGGTGTCGCTGCTCCATGGGGTGGTTCATAGCTGGAGCTGTGTACCGCCCTGATGCTTGAACTTGCGGACAAATTTTCTGCAGTCGATTTAGGCTGTGCAGCATGCTGACCGTTCGCTTGCTCTACAGCAACCCTCGACATCCGACGACGGACCGGGCTTTTTCCTTTCCCCTGAGGCTGTACTGTACACTGTACAAGTGTCGGGAGATGCTTTCTCATGGGCCGGCATTGCGGCCTCTAGGACCTCGGCGAGGCCTTGATGGATCACGCCGACGAAGGCTGCGCATCCTGCGTGCGCGAAAATCATTGGCTGCTGCCGTGCTCAGTACAGCTTCTATACGCTCCAAAGCAGCTTCCAAGATGTCCCCTTGCAGCTGGGTCAACATGTGCGTCAACAGCGCCGGCCGCCCTTCGTGTGTCTCTCGAAGCAGGTCGTCGTCGCAGAACGTGCAATGTCCGCGGCGCACCGGCTCTGCGGCGGCTCCGTTACCGCTGGAATGGAACCTGCGCGGGCAGGGTCGGCTTCTACTTCGCGAGACCTGCCACAGTGGGATATAGCCGCCCTATAAGAACGAATGCCGTGAAGCGCCTACAAGCAACGGCTCCCCGACCGCCGCAGTGGGCTCCGCTGGGTGCTGCGTTGGACATAGGTCGCCAGAGGTGCTGTCCTGGCCGGCGGAGAAACACTTCGCGTATTATCATTATAGGTTCATGCTATATAAGGCTCCTCGTCCAAGCGCATGTCGTTGCAGGGGAATGTGGCAGTGCGGCGGATCTAAGGACAAGTCGTTGACACACAGACACACAGAGAGCACACACACACACACAGAGACACACACACACACACACACGCACGCACAGATACACGGCCACAAAGGCCGCTGGGCCTGCCATCGGCCCCGGCACCTCTGCCGCGGCGGGTGGAGTCTCGACAGAATTCGGGGACGAAGACGACGACGCCGCCGATGAGGAATCCACGGTCTGCGCCACGTGGCCTGCAGAAATGCAGAACAAGGACTCACCACGCACATGTGTGCACCATGAAGCGCCTGAGGTAACTCCGGAATGTGACCATACCTCGAAATGCAACGACTGTTTATCTCGTGTATAGTGTGGATCTGTATAGGGCACTGTAGCGGGTCGCCGTCGTGGCGGCGTCCGCGAGCTCGACGATGTGTCGGAATCGTCCCCTGCCGTCAGCCCTCGCAGCCTGCAGACCATCGAATGCGGCTTTTTTTCCCCAGACATTCTCTTGAACACATTGGGCTGAGGCCGACACAGCAGCACACACATAATGATAACGCCATGGGCAGTCATACCTGTAGATGCGAGAGTCTACAGTCGAGCCGATGCTTACTGAGGACACATCCATTCATTCCTCTGCATGTCGCTCACTGCTCTCTTGTTGCATGTCAACAATTGCCTCCTCCTCCTCCTCTGAAGAGCATGCTTTATTTTTTTGGAAGATTCGCGGCAGGCTTTCTTCTGCAACCGGCGCTCACACAGCTGCCAGGACCTGAGGAAGCCGTGCAGCTGGAAGTGCTGGCGTGGCGAGAAGCGCCGGGGCCGCCGCTTGCAGCTCGGGGCGATGGTCCGGCAAGCGAACGGTCCACTTGGACCGAACGCTCTTCGCCCACTGCACGTCGAGCTCGCTTACCACTATCTCCTGACGGGCATGTAAATGGCGAGAGGCTACATGTGACTCGTATGCTGAGTGGCGAACGATATGCTGGACGACGTCCACTTCGGCGACCGCCAGGATGAGCCGCTCCTTCGCCCACTTGGTGAACCTGTGGGCCTGTTCGTCTGCGGACGTCTCCCGTGGGTGTTCGAACCAAGCCCGACCCGAGCCTTTTGCAGCAGCTCCGGCCGGGGCGATCGTCGCCGGCCGGTATTGCTGAGATCGGCATCCTGGACAAGAGCTGTGCGCCTCTCGCCTCGGCCCAGCTGCCTTCGACGACCCTCCTGCCTTGGCCAGCGTAAATGTCGCCACATCGGTGGCCCTTACGGCGGCCAGGACGCGCCGCTCACCTGGCTGGGCCTGTCGGACGTTACATGCTCAGCATGTCAGACGCCCGCCGGAAGCCGCGAACCACTGCCGAGCCTTGGCACAAGCGAACCAGAACGCCACCGTCAGGTCGCTTGTGTACGACAGCCACGGTGAATCCTGGGCCGTCGCTACATGATGATGCCTCTCGGCAGACTCTTGCAATTACTTTTTGGAGTTCGTCCCGCCCTTGCCTTCGGATTCCTGCCGATGTGCTCGGCAACCGTGGTGTCGGACTCTCCTGTACGAGCGAAGTGCATAGACTAGAACGCCTATATGCCTATACCAGTCTGACATCGGTCCTTTCGGGACGCGGCAATGCAGCAGTGTGTCTGCCGCGCGCCACAGGAGTCCTGATACTGCACGGGTTCAAGCGTCGTGCTACCAATTTTCTGAGCCCGCGACCCAGCTCCAGCTCTTCTTCGTAGCGAGCGTCGATGCGCCGGGTGCGCTCTTCAGTGGGATCGCCGCGGCGATACGCGAGAAACTCCTGTACATGCTACGCCAGGAAGCCAGGTGAAAGGCCGTGCTATATCTCAACGCTCGTGCCGCGAGCATGCCTGCACATCGGCGCAATGCGCCAGCGCCCCGAAGCGCCGTTCCAACTGAGCGCACATGATACGAGATCGACATATATCTATTACCACTATGCTAAACGCAGCGCATGCCGAGCTATCGGCGCGGGCCATAATGTACTCTGTCGGGTGCCCCTGGTTCGCCATCTCCAAAGCCTCCGGGATCACCTGACACGCAGCAATTCAATGCTACAAACCTATACCACAACCGACGTTTCAGGATGCTGGGACACCCGCAATCTGCACGTACGGCATATTGGCCTCGCGATGCATCTTCGTTTCAATTTGCACAGGTATAGCCCTGTACAGTACTGCTTGGCCGAGCTTCGCGCCAACAAGGAGGATGTTGAGATGGTCGAGGAAATGCGAGCGCGAGAACACTGACTCCAAATTACGAGTTCGAGCCAGGCGAGGCCTGATATCGCTGCCAGGACGCAACCTCGACACCACCCTGCTCTATCAAAGAGACGTCGCGCTGCGTTTCCTTTTTTTAGAGGAAACACCTCACCTGCGGTCAGTCGGCACTCACACAGCTGCCAACACCTGAAGAAGCAGAAGCTACAGGCTCTCCTGCATATGACAAACAAAGAACTGTCTGGATGCGTCCGAGGACGTCGCGTGCAGTTCGGGCCATGGCGCTTGGCCATGCGCGGTGCCCAAGCCATGTCCCTTCTCACCTCAGTGCGAGTGGGGCTGTCTCAGAACGAACGGACATGAATTCATCTTAAGTGAGCAGCCAACCGTTTATTTCGTCGGCCGAAACATCTGCGGTCGACTTCACGGTGCTCCTTAATCCAATACCTGCGTGCTGGCATCTCGCGCAGCTCGCCACGGTCTCTAGAGAGAGCAAGGGCCTGAGACGTTGCAGGAAGAGCGCTCGCAGCTCGGTGTCGCGGATCTGTTCGAGAGCCTCGCCGTTTATGTAGGGCCCCTGAAGCTCCGAGTTGCTTTGAATGCACCATGCGGAGCCTCGTAGTGGAGGTCGATCACATCTTTCTCTGGTCCAAGTTCCTCTAGGTGCTCGCGAATCCACTCCGCGTAGCGTGCTTTCGCGCTGGCCTGGTTGAGCCAGGCAACACTCTATAACTGGAACAGTAGATTTGGAGCTTCGACCTTCTCTTCCTTCATCGAGATCTTGTTGCGGGTTAACACCATGAAGACCTGCGCGTCACACAACTGAAATATGACGTGTATCTCACGACTACAGCGGTCGAGACTGGGGACGCGGCAAGGGCCACCGCAGACGAGTGCGCAAGGCAGGACCACGAATCGAATGCTGTAAGCAAGGCTGTTAGAAGCCGAGGACAGCCGCAAATTATCTGAATGCTCTGGTGCAATCTCGCCCAAGCCTATCCCTCGTCCTTCGTTTTCGTTTGTAAGCATCGACGTCGCACTGGACTCCGCGCACTCACTGCAGATTCCATCGACCTGAGTTCCCGTCGCTGGCATGTATGCATGTCTGTAGTGTGTGTTGCAAGTGACATCTGGGAATATGGGGCTCAGACTCCTCGTCGGTGGACGGTGCTGCCATGCCCCACCTCAGTGACGAGAGCTCGTTGCCGACGTCTTCTACAGGTATCGTCAGAAGCAGTTCGTGCACGGTGCCCGGCCATTCCGGTGCAACGAATTGCAGCATCAAGTGTCGCTGGCAGAGTTCTCCCGCCCGTGTGCGACGTCCTGAGCGGTCGCGGCGCTTGTCAAGGAGGGTTGGGCGTATGTTGTGTAAGCCCCGCACGAATCTTCCTGCCGTCCGAATAAGTCAGCAGCTCTATGGCGCTGTCCTTGTAGATGGGCAAGTGATCGTAGACGCGGTCCATCATGAGGAGCTGACAGACGGGAGGCGAGGGCAAGTACAAAGCTTGCAAACCGCAAAACCGTTTGCTGAACGGCCTTCATGCGGTAGACCTTGCCGGTCAGCGGCATGAGGATGTAGCTGCGCCGCAGGCCCCTACCCGTTACAGATTAGCGTCCGTACGGTGCTTCGGGAAGCTCATATATAGCTGAGGTCCGCACAGCCCGTGGACCTGGTCGAAGGAGCCGGCGGCTCTTCTCGCTGAGATAGGATGCACCTGCGCCGCTGGAGCTACTAGCTTCTATTGCGACTAATGCCAAGCCAGCTGCTGCAAAGGCCCCGGCGAATCATCGCGATCAGGACAAGAGCGAAGCAGAGGCAATGCGCTGAAACTTTAAAAGCTACAGCGACAGATGACGGCTAATGTGGCGTTTGTCCTTGCGTCCTACTACTACTGCTACTACCACTATCACTACTACTACTACTACTATTACTACTACTACTACTACTAGTAGTAGTAGTAGTAGTAGTAGTACTACTACTACTACTACTACTACTACGTTGAAAACGGCTGGGTTGAAAACGGCGGAGTTGAAAACGGTAGGGGGGCTTAATAAGGCCTTAATAAGGCTTTCATAAGGGCTTAATAAGGCTTTAATAAGACCCTAATAAGGCCTTAATAAAGGCTTAATAAGGCTTAATAAGGCTTAATAAGGCTTTAATAAGGGCCTAATAAGGCCTTAATAAAGCTTTCATAAGGGCTTAATAAGGCTTTAATATGGGCTTGACAAGGCCTTAATAAGGCTTGAAAATAAGGGCTTAATAAGGCTTTAATAAGGGCCTAATAAGGCTTTAATGAAGCTTTAATAAGGGCTTAATAAGGCTTTAATAAGGGCTTAATCAAGCCTTAAGGCTTTAATAAGGGCTTAATAAGGCTTTAATAAGGGCCGAATAAGGCCTTAATAAGGCTTGAAAATAAGGACTTAATAAAGCTTTAATACGGGCCTAATAAAGCCTTAATGAGGCTTTAATAAGGGCTTAATAAGGCTTTAATAAGGCTTTAATAAGGGCTTAATAGGGCTTTAATGAGGGCTTAATAAGGGCTTAATAAAGCTTTAATAAGACCCTAATAAGGCTTTAATAAGGCTTTAATAAGGCTTTAATACAGCTTTAATAAGGGCCTAATGAAGCCTTAATGAGGCTTTAATAAGGGCTTAATAAGGCCCTAATAAGGCTTTAATAAGGGCTTAATAAGGCTTTAGCAAGGGCTTAATATGGCGTTTACAAAGCTTTTTACGTTGAAGACGGTGTACGGTGCGGACTTGAAAACGGTCCAACGTCCACAGTCGAAAACGGCCGAGTTGAAAACGGCTGAGTTGAAAACGGCCGAGTTGAAAACGGCCGAGTTGAAAACGGCCGAGTTGAAAACGGCCGAGTTGAAAACGGCTGGGTTGAAAACGGCGGAGTTGAAAACGGTAGGGGGGCCTAATAAGGCCTTAATAAGGCTTTCATAAGGGCTTAATAAGGCTTTAATAAGACCCTAATAAAGCCTTAATGAGGCTTTAATAAGGGCTTAATAAAACTTGAATAAGGCTTTTTTAAGGGCTTAATAAGGCTTTAATAAGGGCTTAATAAGGGCTGGGCTTAATAAGGCTTTAATAAAGGCTTAATAAGGCTTAATGAGGCTTTAATAAGGCTTTAATAAAGCTTTGATCAGGGCTTAATATGGCTTTAATACGCCTTTCATAAGGGCTTAAAAAAGCTTTAATAAGGACCTAATAAAGCTTTAATGAAGGCTTTAATAAGACCCTAATAAGGCGTTAATGAGGCTTTAATAAGGGCTTAATAAAGCTTGAATAAGGCTTTATAAGGGCTTAATAAGGCTTTAATAAGGGCTTAATAAGGGCTTAATAAGGGCTTAATAAGGCTTAATGAGGCCTTAATAAGGCTTTAATAAAGCTTTGATAAGGGCTTAATATGGCTTTAATAAGCTTTCATAAGGGCTTAAAAAGGCTTTAATAAGGACCTAATAAAGCTTTAATGAAGCTTTTAATAAAGCCTTAATAAGGCTGTAATAAGGGCTTAATAACGGCTTAATAAAGGCTTAATACAGGATTAATAAGGCTTTAATAAGATTTCAATAAGGCCTTAATGAGGCTTTAATAAGGGCTTAATAAAGCCTTAATAAGGCTTTAATAAGGGCTTAATAAGGCTTCATCTAGGCTTCATTCGGGCTTAATAAAGCTTTCATAAGGGCCCAATAAAGCTTTAATGAGGCTTTAATAAGGGCTTAATAAGGCTTTAATACGGCTTTAATCAGGGCTTAATAAGGCCTTAATAAGGCTTTAATAAGGGCTTAACAAAGCCTTAATAAGACTGTAATAAGGGCTTTATAAGGCTTTAATAAGGCTTTAATAAAGCTTTAATAAGGGCCTAATAAAGCCTTTTTGAGGCTTCAATAAGGGCTTAAATAAGGCTCTAGCAAGGGCTTAATATGGCTTTTACAAAGCTTTTTACGTTGAAAACGGTGTACGGTGCGGACTTGAAAACGGTCCAACGTCCACAGTCGAAAACGGCCGAGTTGAAAACGGCCGAGTTGAAAACGGCCGATTTGAAAACGGCCGAGTTGAAAACAGCTGGGTTGAAAACGGCGGAATTGAAAACGGTAGGGGGGCCTAATACGGCCTTAATAAGGCTTTCATAAGGGCTTAATAAGGCTTTAATAAGACCCTAATAAGGCCTTAATGAAGCTTGAATAAGGGCTAATAAAGCCTTAATAAGGCTATAATAAGGCTTAATAAGGCTTTAATAAGGGCTTAAGAAAGCTTTAATAAGGACTTAATAAAGGCTTAATAAGGCTTTAATAAGGCTTTCATAAGGGCTTAATGAGGCTTTAATAAGGGCCTAATAAGGCGTTGATGAGGCTTTAATAAGGCTTGAAAAATGCTTCAATAAGGGCTTAATAAAGGCTTAATAAGGCTTTAATAAGGGCTTAATAAGGCTTTATTTAATAAGGGCCTAATAAGGGCTTAATAAGGTTTGAAAATCAAGGCTTAATAAGGCTTTAATAAGGGCCTAGCAAGGCCTTAATAAAGCTTTTGTAAAAAGACTGGGTCTA
>CAJNJA010089319.1:0-14039 GCA_905231915.1 Symbiodinium necroappetens
TGCGCCTGCCACGTATTTTGCACTTGTCGTTTTGCTCTACGGCGCTAACATAACCAAAAAAAGGCCGCGCGTCTTGAGCCCTGTTGGTTGCCAAGAAGTCTCAAAAAGTCTTGCGCTGGCCACGTATTATCAGGTTTCGGCTGTCGCAGCAAACACCAATTTGCGCGTAAAATTTTTAACTTTACACGGAAATCGTCTCCTGCCATCAGAACCCTCCAACCCTCGAAAGTACTGCGCCTGCCACATATTTTTTACTTCGCTGCCTATGTAAGGAAATCTACGCCCGTCCCACTACTACAGTTACTAGTACGATAGAACCACCTACTTCGACTCGTACAAACCAAGCGTCCTTGCCTGAACGCTCATGGCTGCAGCCGCACCTCCTAACCTTTGGCTGCGCACGCCGCCGCCTGAAGACGTCGGCTTTTGGTCTGAGGACTTGGGGCTTGTGGGCTCAGAGGGCTCAGGGTGCAGAGCGCTTAATTAGGCGGCGTGATTAGGGCCAGGGTTTCGGCTGGGGGCTTCGAAACAACTTTCATGAGAGGGCCGCCATTCGTTCGTGCACTTGGCTGAAAAGGCCTCGCCCTGCACAAGAGATTCACAGCTTCGGGCTGCAGGCTGCAAGCAACTTAGATTCCAAAGAGGGGCCCTAATTTGGGCCCTTTGGGTTCTTCGGCTGGCGGTTCCTGAAATTCCTGGGTGTCCGGTGTGAGGTTGAGGACTTGGGCCTGGGAGGAGGCCTGAAAGGGACTTGCCTTCGGGTTCCCCAAACAACGGGTTTTTTCGGGGGCCCGATGGCCGTGCCCTGCGCAGACGGCACTCAGAGGCTCCTTTTCGACTCAGGGCCGAAGCTTGCAGCGATCCGCGACGAGTCGGAGGATCCAAGCAAGAAAAGGGTGCTTTGAGGTTAGGGTTTAGGGTTTAGGGTTCAGGGTTTGAGGTTTAGGGTTTAGGGTTCTCTACAGGAGAGTCCAAAGATCCCATAGCCCTCAGAGCCCGAAACCCCAGACCTTAGACTCAACGCGGTAGTCTGCAATGTCGAAAAAGGTTGACGTGCAAAGGGCCTAGGGCCTAGGAAGCAAAGCTCAAGTTGTTGTCAAGGTTCTCTTATGCCTTTTTTTTAAGGCTCTTCCAGGCTTCTTTCAATAAAGCATCTAATTTGGGAGCTGTGGGTTTTTGGGCATTGTAGAGCTGCAGAGTCTTAGGTCTCCCCAGAGACCCCATAATTCCGAGTGCCCTTTCTCCCAATCTCCAGATTCGATAAGGCTACTCTCCGTCCACCACGGGGGACCTACAGCTGATGGATAAAGGCATGCGATTAGCTTAAGCATCCTAGACTATGGAAATGATGGTAGGTTCGCTTGCAAACATCAGCAAGCCTAGCAAGCAGAGTAACAATGAGATCGAGTGGTAGAAGTCATGACATCAACAAAACACAGCAGAGCCACAGCCGTGATCATCCCACTAGAACGGGACTGTGATGGGAATTGCGCAGGGTTTAGGGTCTAGGGTGTGGTGAACGATCTTGTGCCGAGGTTTCAACAGTGCCTAAAAGCACATTTTTCGCTCTGAACCTCCGACAGCCCTACTTCTTGCAGCAGGCCATATCAGAAAGAGGTGATTCCCGGCCTGAGTGGCAGTCTAGAGACCATGGCAGGAATGGTGGCACTCCTTTTTTGGGGCGCCCTTCATTGCATTGTGATTGCTACTCTTTACCTCTTGGTGCTCCAGGATTCAGTGCGAAGGTTGCAGACTGTAGGGACTGATATCATGCGTGAGTGCTGATGCTGCTAAGGTATTGTTGTTGGTCTTGGTTTTGCCGCGACCGCACAAGAGTCCTCGCTATCCGTATTGTTCAGTGTACCACCGACCATCACCACCATCACCACCACATCCCCCACCACCACCGCCGCCGCCGCCGCCACAAACACAAACACGGCTTGGGCTGGAAGCTTTAGATGTCAGGTCAAATTTGAAACACTCCTAAAACTGAAACATTCAACCTAAAACCCTAAACCATAAATTCCGAACCCAAAGCCTGAACGCTAGACGGTAAGTCCTGCATGAATCCCCCATACAACCTTCCAGAAATCCTGACGAAGGACCCTACATATTCCCTGGCAGCTCTGAGGCGTCGTCCCACGCACTTCCTCTGCATGCCATCCCAGGCACACCTGGTGGGGTTTAAGGCTTCTAACTATAGGGTTTATGGGTTTTGTGTTTATGCAGGGTTTGGGGGGTGGGGTTCAGGGTGCAGGGTTTAGTTTAGAGGTGAATGACTCGTTGACGTTGAAGCTTAGGGTGTCAGATTGAGAGTTGCAGGTTGCAGTTTAGGAGTTGTGGATACTTATCCGGCTTTCACGCGGGAAGGCACGAGTCTCAAAAAATCCCGCGACGATACCTGCCCTGATCCATGAAATTGGCATTAAGAGCAGCTACGACTGGCATTGCTTAAACATGTTACCATCATCACCTCTACACGACAGGCCGACGTCGAGGGCTGATGTTGCTATGTAATGGGCCTCCTCAGTATATTGAGCTAGTTATCTGCTCAGTGGCAACAGGCCGGCAAGACTCTCTGTCTTGAATAACCCTGAATCAGAAAACGAAACCCGTAAATCTGTGCTTTTGGCCAGGGCACGCCACCATGATGGCACGATCTCCAGGTTCACCCACCTCATGCCTCTCCTCGGCCGTGACTCTGTGAATGCCGTGCAAAACATCATGTTGACTTTGCAGGATGCCCGAGCCAGGGCTGTTCGAGAGCAGGCATGGAAAGCCTGCATCCTCCAAAATTACAACCTTGTTGGGAAGCTTTAAACCCAGGGGCTCCAAGATCTCTTGAAACTAGCGAGCTCGAGCCCTGGGAGAGACTTGAAGTCGATTGAGACATCTGAGTTCACGCTTGTGCCTGCTGCCTCCGAAGGGCAAAGGCACGGCTGCACTGGACTGGGCGCGTTTGTGTGGAGCAGGAGAGCACCCGTCTGGGCTTCTTGTCCTGCAAACGATCAGACTGACGTATGTTGAAAGTATCGATATCAAACATACTTCATTCCGGCTACCAGTCAAAGCTGCTAATACTGCGCGTCTACGTGCGTTCAGGCTGTAGGCGGCCAAGGAACCCCGCAGAGCTGGTACTGCGTAGGATGGATGTACTCTCAGTCGAAGAAGAAACTGTTATTAATTAAAACATCCCCAACTGGGCTTACCGGAACCCACGCATTCATTCGACTTACTAAGGTGGAGAGGCAAGGGCCGTCCTTCAGGTACTCTCGATCACATAACTCTGCATCGCCTGGCGACGCAAGCAGAGCTCCCGGTTAGGAGTTTAGGGTTTACTTACCTCCCAGCACTCCTTGAACAGTGCTGACACTACCAATGCAGAGAATGCAGAATATCGCAGCAACAGCACATCCATGCTGGGTGCTGTGCTTTGAACCAAGGTCCAGTGCTTCGGGCATAGGCACAGGCAATGCAAGTCGCAGTAACGGTCACAGTGTGGTGTTGGCTTGGGACCTAGGGCTTACATAATTCGCTTCTTCGTGTGAGGGCCTGTCGAGTAGCAGCAGAAAGCGGACCCTCGATCCAAGCAGCGCTCGCCACTGACGGCACAGACCTCAAGCAGCAAGCAACGACGCTTCTGGGTCCGGGCCCCCTTTGTGGTTCAGGTTTTTGGTGGTCATTTGCTGCTAGGCTCCCACTAAGCATACTCCGACCAGAACATGGTACTACCGCCACTGCCACACGAATTGGCATTGCTATGTAGCTCTGTTCAACACTGCATACTGCAAGCCGTTTGTGGCATGGGTACTTCAGCCTAGGTCCCTGGTTATTTCCCCAAGAAAAGAGAAGCACGTTACACTCATGGCCAGGGACCCGAATACGCACCCTGCGTTGCTCCCGACAATTCCCAGACCCGGCTATCCCACAACCCCACGACTCCGACCTCTGGAGATCCGGGCCCTCTCCTGCAAGCTTCGAACCCGCAAAGGCCAAGTTCCCAGTGAACAGCTACGCCACTGGATTCGGTTTGGCACACGCGCCTCGCGTGATCCTGCCCCGCGCTACACACTTTGCCAGGACCACATCCGACATCCCCAACGCAACCCTGAGAGTGTATATGACCTCCAAAACGCTTGATCCTCGTGATCCGAACAATCAAGCAGTAGCTACTTGGGTTAAGTTGCATGCTAGCCTTTCGGCAGGCCACCTGAACCTTGTGGAAATCATTTACTGTATGATACATTATACCGACCCTGACATCAGCCGTGAGCTGCAATGAAGAGTGCTCTGAAGGGACCATTCCCTAATTGACGGTCATTGAATCCCCAGACCTGCGGACGCAAGAAATGGCGCTCCAAAAACGACTTGGGGCATAGGCTGCGTGGGGTTTGTAGGGATGCAGTTTGATCAAACCCACTTCGGGTTTTCATAGCCTCGTCTGAGTATGGGCTCCAGATGCTCAGGGGACATAATAAGTGTATATGAGATGGGTTACATGCACCCTGAATGGGGTTGTGTTGCCCGTAACCTGCCCCAGGACGTACTTGCGTGCCAACTTCCCCAAAGCCGGTGAGTGGAGCTCCATTCCCAGATTTCTTACAGGAACAAGTGAAGCCGCTTGAATTAAACCACCACTCCCGGGCTTCGAGCCCTAACGCCCGTCACAGAACCCGCTTGCACACCCTGCAAGCCCCTACAAAGCCCCATGCCCTCAACCCTCCTTGAGCACCTATAATAACAGTAATCGAAACTGCACATGCCAAACCCGCACAACATCCCAAACCCAAAGCCATCAAACTCAACCCTAAATCTTTAGCAGCCCAAGAGCCGACTTCACGCCGTTGTTGAGGACGAAACTGTTGGAGCAGTTCCTTGTTTGCAAGGGATTTCCGTGGACCCAGCGCTCTGAGATCAAGTTTGGGGATTTAGGCGGGCAAAGTCTTTTGTGGTATCTGGGCTTTACCCTAAACCTTAAACCCTAAACCCTAACGTTTAAGAGCTTTGGGGTGTAGAAGCCTCCGTTGGACTCGAGGATCGCTGTTGAAAGGAAGAGGAGGGAGAGGGAGAGGGAGAAGGCGAATCAAGAGAGCAAACAATGCGAGAGGCAAGCGGGAAGACGGAAGGGGTAGTCAGAGCAGAGTATGGGCATAGAGACGGAAAAATCAAATAACACATAGCATAAAACCAGAGTAGAGAAAGAGTAGGAGCAAGGCCTGCACGATGACAGAAGCAGCTACGGTCGATCCTGCCAAACCCAGAACCGTTAACACTGTGTGTTCCTGTGATGTTGGATCAGGGCTGTCGTCGGATGATCACTTGTATAGGGTTGAGGGTTCCAGGTTCTGAAACTTAGGACCGTAGGTCTGCAGCTCATCGACACAAATGCTCAAAGCAGCTGGGGCACAGCACATCCAGGTTGCTGCAGTCTGACACCTCTTTCACGACAGCCACCTGCACCCGGGGCAGCAGGTTTTGCGTGTCGGAGAAGCCTGCAGACCTTGATGGCTTCGATACTCATGCTTGTCGAACCCTGAAACCCAAATCCGCCGTATACGTTGCCCGAATCCCGAGTCAAATGAAGCCTCTGAAGCCTCATGAGCTCGAAGGCTCTGTCTAACAAAGGCTTAGGGGGTAGGGAGTGGCTCGGCGTGTGTTTTGCACATCATCGGAATCCTGCACTGAAAACTTCAATACTATCTCAAAGCAAGAGCAATACTGCTGATGGACATAATCCTGCACTACCTGAAGTACCCTCGACTATTGGATGTACAGCGTATTCCTGATGATGGTTCATGCAGGACTTTGTCCATCATGAGTAGAAGATGCATGCTAAACGTATGCAGTACTGACGTTAACATCGCAGTCACCACCATCAGCAAAAGTGCATCATCATCGCAGCAGCCATAATCACAGCTGCAGGTATCCTTGCTGCTGATTGAGGAAACCTTCAATACCTGAAGGCTCTGTTCACAAAAGGTGTATACCCTAAACCTGAACCCTATAGTTAAGTTAAACCCTAAACCCTAAACCCTAAACAATAGTTAACCTATTCCCATGGTTCCCCCCGGGCAGGTGAAGCGGACGCAGCCTCGGCTGCAGAGCAGTTGGGGAACAGGACCCCTTCTGTCCTCGCAACGGCGAATCGAACGGCCCCTGCTTTTGGGGTTCACGGTGCGGGGTTTGGAATACCAGGAGCCTGCCCTTCAGCCAAAACATATTATTGAATTGAAGTTCCCGCGGAGTCGTTAAGGCGGAATGCAACAAATCAAACACGCCGATCCATCATCAATGAAACAGAAAGAACCACAGCTCCCCTCTTCGAATTCTCAAGGCTCTCCAGATTCAGAGTTTAGGTTTTCTGTGTTTTTCAGACACTCCTACCTGGACCCAAGACTCCAACACCACTTGCTTACGGAACTTTCCCCTGAACCAGAAGACCCCAAAACCCGAAGACCCCGAATACCATGGGCTTCAATAATTCGTGATGCTATGCCTTAAGGGCTCCTCAGAATCGGGTATACTACTGTAGTACCATAGTACTCTCCAAAACCCTATATTCTCCGCAAGCCAAATCCCTAAAAACCCTACTAGTAAACTAAGACCCAGATGCCGCAATAGGACAGTGACGCCGACCCTTCAACCAAGACTGTCAAACCCCACAAGCCCAGAATGGATCCAAAAAAAGCCCCCCAAAAGCCCCCCCAACCCCCCGAGGAGCCTGAAGCCCTAAACCCTAAACCCCAAACCCTGAACCCAAACGGTTTAGGGTTTTGGTTTTTAAGGTTTGGGGTTAAACGTCTTGAACCCGGGAACTCCAAACCTCCAAAGCTCCGAAGCCCTCAAACGATTCGAGAGAGTTTGGGGTTTAGGGAAAAGGGTTCTTCGGCGCCCCTTTAAGATTCTTTGACCCCGGACTGCAAAACTCCTTGGCCAAGGAATAGACCTTGAACCCTAATTGCAAAGGATCCCTCTCCAGTTTGAGGTCCGTTTGCTCAGCTGTAGGTCTTGGAGTATCTGCGGATGAAGGATCGGTAGTAGTTAAGGTTTACCTGCTGGGGATTAAGCCTCACATCTCTGGCAAGTATCTCCACCACCTCGTAAAGGTCCACCTGGTCCGGAGCCTGCCAGAAAAACGCAGGCATCGGCAGAGGCAGGTCTCTGAAGATCGCCCTGGGCTCCTAGATCCTCAACCGTAAACGACTCATGGCTGTCACAGCCCCAGAACCAAAAAAAACGTTACCTTTACCCCAAAATCCGACCTTAAACACATGCATTTCTCAGGCCTCCGTCAGGGGCTCCCCATCCGCTTCCACGACGCTCAGAGCCTGGTTTCAGAGGGCGGGGAAGCTCAGGGTTCGTTGTCGCCGCCTTTGTGCCCGGGTTTCTTGTCGGGGTTTGGATGTGAAGGCTTAGGCTTTGGGGTTTTGCGGTTGGGGGCCTCGGGTTTGGGATGTATACATCTTTGGGGATCGATATACTCAGAAACGGCAGCTGCCATCTCATCGACGCTCTCATCATCGGAAGAAAAGCCGAAGACAGAGAGAGAGCGAGAGACAGTGAGAAGAAAACAAAAAGAGAGAGAGAGAGAGAGGATGCAGAAAAAGAGAGCGAGCGAGAGACAGAGAGATTCAGCGAGAGAGCGAGAGATACAAACACTGGCAGGGAGAGTGGGAGAGAACTAACCAACCAGCAACAAGAGATAGAGAGAGAGGGAGAAAGGGATGATAGCCATTAAAGTCCTTGTTTCTGGGGCTGATACTCCATTACAAGCGGCTGGCAAAGTTGCTAATGGTGTCAAATAGAAAGCTTGTGTTGAAGGTTTATGGCTCTTGCGGCTTTTCAAGGTTTAGGTCTGAGGATAGAGGGTGTAAAGGACTACGGGTTCAGGATTAATACGGATTTAAAAATGTGGGACTTAAGCTTGAGATGTCTTCGGTGTTGGTGATTAGGGACTAGGTGCCCTGCATCTCCCTACGCGTAAGGATCCCGAAAGCGAGAGCTTAGTTTCCTTCCCGAGGCCGCGCTGATCCATCAAGCTGAGGGCCAAAAGCAGAGGTTCTGCGACCTAGCGGAGTTTAGCACGGCCTACTAAACCTTACCAGCGAGTGCCCGATGCACCTGCCCGCCAGCGGAACGGATCAGGGGACTGGCAGTGGCCTCCAACGCCGGATCAGAGGGCATAATATATGGCCTTGATCATCTGAATTAAGTCTCCATGAGGTTTTATACTATGAATATATTCGGGTACCTTACAGAATAGGAGTACTTCTTATTCGGGCGGTTCCTACTTTCGGGTTTTGGACTTTCGGTATTGGCCGTGGGAGCAAGGCTTCACTTTGGGACTTGGGTTTGGGGGTGTACGCTTACAAGTAAGGTATCTACAGCTAGAGCTACCTGTAAACTGCCTGTAAACCCCGATATTGTCAACTCTACTTCTAAAAAACTAACTACCCATGAACCTTCAGGCGGGGTAGAGGGTTCCGGTGTTCAGTAGCTTAAACAGAGGGACGCCAGTCCCTTGTACTGCAACTCCTTGTAACTTATAACCATGAACGCTTCCCGATCCGCTGATACTTAGTTCTGAGCAGTACAGCATAATCCAACTCCGTATTCTACATGCCCCCTCTGCACTGCAACGTCTCGTAACCCCTACCCTAAATCCCGAACCCTGCAACACCAAACCCGAAATTCGGAACCCCCCGCTTCCCCCGCTGCCCGGTAAAAAAGCATGAAGCCATGAACATCCAGTAACAGCGAGGAACCCACCGGAAAAAAAAAAACAATTCAAATCTTACAGGCTCCACACGCCTCCACACCCAAAGTTCCCCGGCCACCCCAACAAAAAGGGAACAATGATTCAAAAACAACTGGGTAGTTCTCTAAATTAGGGTGCCGCTTTTGGCCCCCAATATAGTCCGGCACCCTTATAAAAGGACCCTAAAAAGGGACCCCAATTTAAAGAACTCCGGGTCACTGCACCGGCCCAGCCGACCCTCGCCCCGGCAGCCAGCAGCAGGAGGCCGCCCCAGTGCATGGCAAGGTCCCCCGAGTACGAACTTCACCAAAAACCGAAGCCTAAACCCTAAACCCTAGACTTGAAACCTCCAAGACACCAAATCCGAATCTTAAAATACTAAACCGTGCCCTAAACCGTCAACCCCCAAACCCTCAACCCCTAACCCGAAACCCTCAACCTCGTACTTCCGGTGTCGGAAGAGGCCTGACTTAAGCGGCTGCGTTCCGATGCCCATCGATCAGAAACATCGTCATAATCCATCATTGAGGGCTTCGGGTCCAGTGTTACAACCCCTACCTTACGGTGATACATATGCCCACAAGAAGGAAGTATAAGTGACATAGAGCCACAGCCCTCAACTCCGCACTGACAAAACATTCCCATTATGGAAAATGCGAACGGCGGACTTTTG
Organism: Symbiodinium necroappetens; assembly: GCA_905231915.1. Lineage (NCBI taxonomy): Eukaryota > Dinophyceae > Suessiales > Symbiodiniaceae > Symbiodinium > Symbiodinium necroappetens. Next base: position 9,432 of record CAJNJA010089319.1, read on the forward strand.
ACTTACAGTGGTGGTGTATCCCATCGGTATCCAAGAGCTACAGCAGTCACCATTCCGACAACTGCCATGACAATCCAATACTCATGTTGACCAGAATAACTGCCAACGCTTGATAAAGTTGCTACAAAAGTCTGTGCAAGAATTGCGGTAGAACAACAACGGAAGGGAACGGAAGGGCGCTGCGAGGAACTTTCGAATCTGAATGCCTCAAGCTTAGACAAGGCTTGGAGAGTACCAGTGCATCGGAACCCATATGAGTGGCTCCAAAAATCAGGGGCTTTGTCAAAGGTATACCACCATGTAGGTCTACGTTGAGCTCTCACGTACTGGTGAACTTTTGGCTTAGGCTGTAGGTTCGCTGAGATATGATACTGCCCTACCTTCGATATCTCAAGACCCCTGATTAGAAACCTCCTGTCTGCACAGGATTAGGGATCTGCATCAATGCTCTTAGTTACCGCAACCCAGACCGGGTTGGCTCAGGCTCAGGCGTTGCAACCGCCCATGGCAATCGGTGCTCGAAAGAGACGACTTAAGTGATAAGGGCTGAGGGTTTGGAATGGGAGTGCTTGACTGGTCTTGCTGAAGCGTGAGCGCAGAATCAATGTAGTCGCCGTGGATGACTCTGCGAACATGACTTTCATCTGTTTGGCTGATAGTACCCTACCATAAAGAGTGCGAGACCGATAGTTTTACTTCGCATCTCTAGATTGTACTGTGTAGGCTTGGTCTTCGGCCGTGCTGGGCAGACTCTGACAGGCTCCCGCTCAAAGGGTACTCACTGTGCTGTATAAGCCCTAAAGGCCCTAAAGGCTCCTAGGATACACGGCTTCATGAGCTCTTTTCGGGGGCCTTAGGAGGAAAGGCGTCCTAAGTCCCCGCACTTTTCTGCTGGAAGCTCGTTGCTATGCATGTCTTTGGGAGCCCGAAGCCTTTGCTGCCATGGAGGCAGAAGCATCGCCTCTCCGAAAAAACACAAAGTAAACAAAACAAACAAACACACACACACACACACCCGCGCGCGCGCATATCCCAGCGGCCAACTTAGAAACTTTTTTCACGGGCTGACACAGTGTGCGCTTGTAAGGATTCGCTGGACCTCTGTGGGGTGCTTGCGGGGCAGTGTGAGGTCTTGCGATAGAGGCTTGTGGGGTGTCGGGCTTTCAGGTCGTGATTTGCGGGATTCGGGCTTGGGGCTAATGATGCAAGGCTTGCACATGTCCAGGCCCTAGGGCCTAGGCAGGGCTTGGGGCTTTGGAGTTTGGAGCTCTTGCGTTTTGTAGCTTCATGGCTGGCAGAGCCATATCCCACAACCCTAAACCCGACCATGTAATTTAGCGGGATTCAGGTTAATACCTGACCACAGCGGATTGCACTGCGAGGAAATGGCCTAGCGCTATTTTGCTGAGTCTTGAGAATTGAGAATCATACGGCTGCCGTTCTAAATTACATGACCTTTCCTTTGCCCATACATGAGAGGGACTATGGCACGAGAATGTCTGGCGACCAAAAATAGCAACCACGACCGTAACTACATTTCTTGTGATGGCCGTAAGCCTTACTTTCCCCCACACGGTATCAACCCAAACAGAAAAAAAAAACTGCACCCACCTTCAACTCTGCAAAAGCACCCCCAGAAGATGTCCGCACACACGCCCACCCACACACGCGAAAGCACGGGCATCCCTAGACCCTACCGGATAAAGAGACAGAAACCTGGAGCCCCAAAAGCCGACGCCTGAAAAAGCTCTCACACAGCCACTTTAAGGTTTAGGGTGTAGGGTTTAGGGTTTATAGGATTTATAGGGTTTATAGGGTTTTTTGGGTTTAAAGGGTTTATAGGGTTTAGGGACCAGAAAAGCCGTTGTACCGACTTTGCGGAGCTCTCGGGGAGGCCGCTTTGGCCGAGCAGCACATGCAACTAAGGACAGCTTCCAGAAGGTTTTAGGATTTGGGGCCTCTAACAGCTTCGGTCGTAGGATGATGTTAGCAATGGTAATCCTTAAAAGCCCTATGCCGGACCTCCTGTCAGGGAGTGGGAGTGGAGGCTGTCCAAAAAGCGTTGGCGAGGCGAGTCTCACGGAGCTTCTGACATAAGGATCTCCAACCGGAATCGGCGTAATTGGAAGAAGTTCGCGAACTATGAGAGGGTGTAGTATAAGGGTTCAAAAATTGAGGTCATAGGGGGTAGATTGTGTATCGTAGCTATAAACAGCCCTAAGGAATAATATTCCTAAGTATTCAAGCCAACACCCAGGCCAGACAAGCTTTGAGCTTCGGGCTTGGGGTTACAGGTTCGGGATGAAAATTCAGGATTCACGGTGTAAAGCAGGGTTGCAGGTACCTAGACATCAAAGCCCAAAGTATCGGTGTTCAGAACGGATAGCTAGGGAGGAGGCTTGGGACGAACCTTCGCCAGCGTTGGGTTCGAATTGTGGCTTGTGACTTAGCCCATGCAAGCTCGGGCACGCAGCACCTCTTATGCAAAAACGTACTTCAGGTAAAGAACCTTCATCGATTCCTCTTACGGGTTTATCATTCATACAAAACCGAAATTTAAACTGTAATTACTGTGATCGACGAGCAAGGTAGCTGCGACCCAATTAAATTTGCGAATTCCGTGCACCTGATGGAGAAAACGGTCCCTCAACTTCGTTTGGATGAAGGCCGATGCTCCAAAAACTGTTTGAATACAGAGGCCCTGAGAACAGCGCTTGGGTTGCTGTCAAAAGCATGAAAGCCCATGCGTCGTCCTACTGGATGCAAAATACATGCACGATGCAGTGTCCGATACAGTATATACTCACGCCGTACCGGGCGCAAGGCATACACACGTGCTACCGGACGCAAGGCACACGCACGCGTCCCAGTCGCCCTACCGGACACAAGATGTACACATGCGCCCTACCGGACGCACAATACATGCAGGATATACTCAGGCTCTACCGGACGCAAGTCATGAACAAATGCTACAAGACGCAAGATATACACATGCGTCCGACGCGTCCTACCAGACGCAAGATATACCCACACGGTCCCACTGGATGCAAAATACATGCACGATATATACTCAGGCCCTACGGGACGCAAGGCATACACATGCGTCCTATATCGGACGCAAATACATGCAGCACATTCTCATGCCCTAACGGACGCAAGGAATACACACGCGTCCCACGCGTATACCGGACGCAAGATATACACACATGAGTCCAACCGGACGCAAAATACATGCAGGATACGCTCACGCCCTGCCGGACCGGAAACAAGGCATACACACGCGTCCCACGCGTCCCACCGGACGCAAGATGTACACATACGCGTCCTACCGGACGCAAAATACAAGCAGGATATACAAATATAAATATACCCCACCGGACGCACTATACATATGATCGTCGTACCGGATGCAGTAGACATTCACCTCCTACCGAACACAAGATTAAATGTACACTCGTCCTACCGGATGCAGGATATACGCACCACGCGTCCTGCGAGGCACAAGATATACACAGGTCCTACCGTAAGGGAAAGACGGACACATGATGCAAGACAGACACGTGCGTCCTAACACATTACAGACATAGAATAATGGACACAAGGTACACAAAGTCATCTTGTCGAATGCTACGAAAAATCCTATGGACGCAATTAGAAAGGAAACCCTGTCGAAATCTGAAATCCTCAAACCTGCAATTTAGACCCCTGTGCTTCTGCAGCGTGGTCAACTAGCATGTGAGGCTGAGGTTGAGGGCGGGGGTTGTCCGAATCAGTTCTGTGAGCTATCTGATTCCTTCGGAATGGGCTTTTACTAGCACGGTACAGCCGATCTAAGCCATTTCTATCTATTCCGGGCCCAGGTCTCGGAGCAAAGCTAGGAGTACTCAGATGCGAGGTGCAGCTCCCGCGAGCTCAATGCAGGCACCTCGGATGACATTCTCATCCTCTCGAACCCTAAGCGGCCTAAATCCACACCCTCAACCAAAAGGGCTTAGCCGCTTAGCGCACCAAACTCCAGGAGAAGAGAGGACTTGGATGATGATGTTGGTTCTGGATGGTGGAGGTGGTGTCCATGGTGATGTCGGTCGTGTTGATGATGGTCATGGTGATGGCGGTAGCGACCAGGCAACAATGACGGTGATTATGATGGTGCGGACGGCATCGACGAGAAGGTTGCGTAGGGACAGAGATGTTGACCGGTGCCCGTCAGATTCAAGGGGGTGTTGAGGGAATGAGGTGCCGTCCGTGCAGCTTGCAGCCGTGAGTAGTCGGAGGGATCCTGGCTGCTACTCCGTCTTCAGCTTGGATAACTGTTGAGGCCTTCGTCTGTTTCTTGGTGGGACGGGGAAGCGCTGAAGTGGCCGGCCGCAGAAACCGTACCATACTTCGACACTCCGCGCCGACGTGCTCCACCGTTGTGAAAGCTTTTCCGTGAGGCTTACAGAGCCCAAATCCTGAACACAAAACCCCAAACGCAACCCCAACTGCGTTTACCCGCCATTGCCTGGGGATCCGTGACCTCCAGCAACCTTGTGCGTAGGGCCAGCGAAGACAGAGAGCTCCTGGGCTCATCGTTTTCTCAAGAACTTGGGTTTAGGGTTTAGGGTT
>CAJNJA010089330.1:0-15446 GCA_905231915.1 Symbiodinium necroappetens
AGTAGTAGTAGTAGTTAGTTGTAGTTGCACTGGTAACAATAGTAGGTACTTGCGGTACTCGTGCTATTGGGTGCACTCGTACCAGCAGTACCTGGGTGTTAGTTAATTGCCGTGGTGTTTTCGCTGTCCTTGAGGTGTTCACGTTGATTTGTCTGGGTTCCGCGACGGTTTCAATATTTTCTTCAGGGTCTGGGGCTTGGCAATTCTAGAGATGGGAGTGGCTCCAAATTCGTCTGCCGTGCTTGGAAGCTCAATATAGCATCCTACGACACCGCAGGACAGCACCGTGGCACTGGACCCACCTGTCCTCAGAATTGAATCTCAAGCCCCACCGCCCGAATCCTCTATCCTAGACCCAAGAGACCCGCAACCCGCATCCTAACCCGGCAAGCATACACAAATCCTAGAGTCCTAGAACGGTACACCCTAAATCCGGGTGGTCTGTAAACATTAGGCCCTGAAGCTCACCTAGAAAGGACAACTCACTTTCCAGGGAACTTGCCCGCGCGAAATCGTGACGCCGCTCCCCGAGACAATCCTTCGGATTGCTGGGCGCTGACTATAAGACTATAAGTTATAAGGGTTTAGGGTTTAGGACTATAGAGTTTCGTTTCACGTTCGGAGTCTCAACTTCTTGAAGAATGGCCTGGGTGAAGCATTGATGGATGCAGACGTGCAGAAAAGGCAGCTTCGAGAATTTTCTCTATTTCTCGTCACTTTGGAAGAAAGGGACATTTCCACGCCTTTCTTGCCTCCCCCTTGGGAGTTCTGACCTCAAGCCCCCTACTTCACAAAAGCTCAGGAGATCATTTTTACGGTCGGTATCTGAAATACGACCCAATATTTGTGCACGTACTCTGACCAGATCATGTTGGTTCTGACCCCCGGCCAAACCACAAGCAGGGCAGGAACCACAAACTCAATTCAAGGGACGAGTCCTGTCCAGCAAGGGCATCTGTTGCACAGATGTGATACATGCAAGCACTCCGCAAAGCAACGAGCACATGGGCTACTGCTAAGAATCACCAGCAAACTATGTTCTTGCGATGTTTTGCGTAAGACAAGCAACAACCCCCTGACACTAAATGCCCAATCTAGACCCGGAGCCCTCAATCCTACAACCTCAAGCAACAAAAACAGAAATCAATTAAACAAACAAACGACGAACAAACGAACTGTAACAAAGACACCACCGCACGTACGAACAAAGAAACCAACGAAGGAACGACGGAACGAACAAATCACAAAACACTCCGCCACACAACCAAACAAAACCAACACACCAACAAACACACAAACAAACAAACAAACATACATACATACAAACAAACATACAAACAAACAAACAAACAACAAACAAACAAAAACAAACGAACAAAAACAAACAAACACACACACACACACAAACCAGAAAACACTCTACACCTCCGATCTCCTCGAGGCGGTCTAAGATTTTGGAGCTCTTCGCCTGCCAGGGCACTCCCTGCTTCGGCGCTGAGCAAAACTCCAACCGCTGTAACTAGGGCTTGGGGTATCGGAGTTTAAGGTGTAGGGTCTCGGAGTTTAGGGTTTAGGGTCTTATGAGCCGAGAAGGCTCAGAACTACATAGGACTACTAACTCAGAACCCAAGAGAATCCGATCCGACCGGGGCCTTTTTCCCTGAACTCAGATGACCATTACTGAGAGGCCAGAAGCCAGTGATTGGGCACAAAAAACAGTTGAGATCAAGACCCTAGAAGCCCCTAATGTAGGGGCCTTAATAAATAGAATAGGGTCTTGGGGGGTATATTATACTAGATATTGAAATATGGGAACCCCCCAAAAAATAGTATATGCAATTATTTGAGGCCCCTATGTTACACATTCTTGGGCCCTCCGGCTAAATCATTGAACCCTCAATCCTCCACAAGCCCTAAAACCCCAAGACCCTGAAGGAACCCTAAAACCCCAAAAAACCTGCAAAATACCTTGTAGATCATTTATAAAGGAGCCCTTCAACCCATAAGACTCTCCCGGAACTCCCCCGACTCATCTTGCCACCTGCGCGAGGGCACTGCGCTCCTCCTGGAGTTCAGACCTCTGGGCGATTCCGGGGGCCGGACGGTTTAGGGGTTTAGGGCTTAGGGTTGAGGGGTTTAGGGCTTAGGGGTTTAGGGCTTAGGGGTTTAGCGGTTTAGGCTTAGGGTTCAGGGGTTTAGGCTCATCCTGTCCCCAGAGAACCCTAGAGGCTTCAATTTCAGGACTATGTACCTTAAATTCTACGGGCCTTCATAGCATGATTGAGGGGTGTATTCCTTAGTTAAGGGGTACTGGGCTCTCAGGGTCTTTTTGAGGGTTTGGGGTCAGACCTTCCAATATCGCTTAATTAAGGAACATGCATTGAGGATCATTAAGGGCTCCTTCAAGGGATCTATAAGAGTTTCGATAAGGAGAGGTGTACTATACGAACTAAGGAATATACCGTAAACCATGATAGGGATCCCTATAATGATTTAAGGTATATCCCTTACGGTCTAGGGTTTAGGGTTGTAGGGGACGGATGGTGGCAGGTCTGGCCAGCTTTTTAGCAGATGGTTGGGATCAGGTCAAGGCTTGGAATTGAGACATTGGGGCTTCGACTTCAGATCCGCTTACTTTGGCCCCAAAGTACCTACATAGGGACTACTTTAAGGTCAAAGCATATGCTATTTAGGTACATGGACCCTTAGGGTAAACTGTCTAAACCCCTAAACCCGAAATTCCAAGACTTTAGTGGTCCTTAGGGTGGGTTAGGGTTTATGGGTGTTTGGGATCATTATCGGGTACAATGATCCCTGAAGCCTGTAAACCCTAGCCAACCCTAAGCCCCGGAAACGTACTGGAATCTTCGGCTCCAAGATCAAACTTCCCATAGGCTGCTAAGTAGTTCCTTTTATGGTTCATATTTAGAATCCTATAAGGTAATCCCAAAAAGGAACTACTAAGGAGCCCATGGCTTGAGTCATGAGAGTCGTAGTCGGGTTTCTTGGAAGCATCAACTGCAGGAACAGATCTTGGTAATGATGGACCCGACCCCTCAACCCTGCAACGCTATAGACAGATAGCCACATAAACCTCATCAACCCATGTACGTATCACTGTATAAGCCAATGAAGCCAAGTGGTGCGCCCCAGCTCGTATCTAAGGCCATGAACACCCCTACCACGCCCTACGGAAACCTACATAGCCGCAGCCATAATATCAGACCAAGAAAAGCCACCCCCCACTCCCTAAGCCTAAAAGCTCAAACTGTGAACCCCTACACTTCCCCACACCTAAAGCAATAATCCCAAAAGAAAAGGCCTTCAAACCCTCGGCTCCTGATAAATACAGTGCTGAACTGACCGGGGCTCCGGGCAAGCGCCGTGCATCCCCCGGAGCAAACGCCACGCAAACAACACTGCCTGGGCTTGGCAAGGGCTCTCTCTCCCTCTCTCTCTCTCTCTCTCTCTATCTCGCTCTCCCTCTCTCTCTGTTTATAAACAGACAGAGAGGGAGAGGGAGAGAGAGAGAGAGAGAGACAAACAGAATCCTAGAGAAAGATGGCGAGAGGGAGAGAGAGAGAGAAACACACACACACACACATATACATACATCAAGAAAGTGGTTGCCTGAATTCCACAATATTTCAGGTTGCAATGGGCCGTTAGGCGCTACGGCATCAGGGCTTTGTGGCTCCAGGGGTTGTTCATCGCTTACGGTCTTAGGCTAGCAGAGCGAGGGGTCCGGGGTGAAGACCCGAGCCGGGTACTAGCGTTGCTAGTATGCTGTTGTACATGGGGGTTTCCGAAGATAGGGGATCCTAACATAGTACCCTAAATAATAGGATCCCTATTATAAGGACATGAAAACTAGGTGTTTAACTAAGCTGAACCCGTGATTGACAAAATAAGGGTGTCATACACGAACACACGACCATGCATCCATCCGTTCCATCCATCCATCAGGAGCAGATGGCTCATGGTCCTTACGGGAGTTTCCGAACATAGGGGACCCTATTATAGTACCCTATACATATATAGCAGGATCCGTATTATAAGGACCCCCAAAATAAGGTACCCCTTATTTTCGGAAAGTCCCATATTAGTGATTCTTCAGGTTTCGGTGGTCCGCCCCACATCTGCCCCGATCTCCCGTGCCCTGAGTCGGCGCACCGGGGCCCAACAGCTCTTCCAGCAGCATGCGCAGGGCGCCTCCGTGAGGGAGCGGAAACATGAGAGATAGATAAACACAGAAACATGTACATATACATGTGTTTATACATGTATATATATATATATAGGATTATTATATGTATGTATGTTTATGCATACGTACCTACATATAGATAACTTTTTCAGGGTCCTGCACAGTCATTTTGAGGGTCCGTCAAGGGTACCCGGGTTTCGGCCTGATGTCTTTTGTCCGTCAGGCCTTAGGCATTCCTTCAAGGGACCAAAGGCCATACTCGTTTTGAGGCTGTTGAGAGATGTTGAGCTGGCGAGTTGGGTTTCAGAGAAATTGAGGCCGAGCTCAATAAGGTTAAAGCCCGAAGGAGGGTTTATGGTTGAAGACTGCTTAGGGGTTCGGAGATGGCAACCTAGAGCTGTTGTAGGGGTGCGCGTGCTGTGCTAAGGCCCCATCACTCCAACATGTTTGCGCAAGAGTACGGATAGGTACAGCCCAGTAGATTCCAAAAATGGCACGCAAGCGCACCTGATTGGACCCCCGAGCTGTCCCCTCTACCCCGACGCCTGGGTCACGCAGCTGCGGCGGCACGCGCTCCAACAGCACTGACCGTCGCGCCTGTCATCGAACATCATCGAACCATCTAGCTTGGGTTTGGCTTCAACTCGTTTTGGGGTTTATGGAGGGCATGGAACTTGGATTGAGGGCAGCATTTTTCTCAGGCCGTTAAGATTAATTACGAGCCCAAAACTCGAGATCTCCGAAACTGATGCGAATCGGTTTCATCTACCCCGACCCCAAACCCTAAACCATAAGGCCCTGAATCGGGTCAGGGCCTGCTCGCGGATCATGTCCATACTGACCTGGACGTAGGGCTGCGGCGGCTGGGCCTGCAGAAGGTCTCTTAATAAAAGCAATCTTATCAATAACAATAAGGATAATAGTAATAATAATCACAATAATAACAATAATAATAATAATTATTATTATTGGAATACGCATAGGAATCGTCGTAGTCCTAGTAGTAGTAGTAGTAGTAGTAGTAGTAGTAGCAGCAGCAGCAGCAGCAGTAGTAGTAGCAACAATAATAATTATAGTAACAATAATAATAATAGTAGTAGTAACAATGTCAATTTTAATAGTAGCAAGACTCATAATAGCAATGCTCATATTACGACTACGAGTAACAATGTAAACAATAAAGATAAAGATATAATAACAACCATAGTCGCACAAGAATCATCTAGGGCCCCGTCTTCGGTCTCGGAGCTGCTCGGGCTGGCATTGGCGGTGGGTTTGGATTTGAAAGGTTCGTTTAGAAGACATTTTTTCTCCGCCCCGCGAGTCACAGGTTTAGGGTTTCGAGGTGTGGACGAGAGATTTGGAGTTTGATGTGTGCTAACACAAGTACTCATAACAATAACAGGCGCACCTTCACGATAGGGCGGCTTAGACAAAGTGCCACTATGCTTGCGACGTTGTTCTTGTTGTTGTTAACACGACTTGCAAGCAAATATGTATATATATATATACACATCTAGATCTTACTGTGAGTCTACTTAGACATTGTCTGCCTCAGGGCTTATAATTACCATGGGACCACCAATACCTGAGGCACACGGCCTGAAGCCCCGCGAGGTTCAGCGGGGGCAGCGGCGAGCATGCGCCAGAGGGAATGCAGCTGATGGGGTCACCTTGCAAACAAGGGTTTGTTAAACGTGGTCCTTCTTAAACAGATCCTGCGGCGCTGTTTTCTGAACGTCGCCCCGCATGTCATGTAAATCCGAACCAATCTTTGTGTGCACGTACTACTTGGGGTTCCGGAGAGAGGCTGCTTAAGTTCCTTTTCACCTTGCCATTCAGGTGCTGACAACTTCTGGATCGCAGCAAGTATTCTCGCAATGTGCCGGATGAAGGGCGGCGGCGGGTTCCGAACGACCGGTATAGGACACCGCCTAAGAAGTAACATAAGAACTCCAATTGAGGGGGGGATTTCGCCTGGTTGAAAAGGTCGAAGGCTCGCGGCTTCAAGGGAGTTGTTCAGCTGACAGGCTAACAGTTACAAATTTGGTTGTTGTCTGGAACATCCAAGTGGTCAATCAGGTCCGAACCCTAGGGCTCCAAGTATACAAATAGTACCTACTTTGGGGTCTAAAGTCTGTAAATAGTACCTACTTTGGGCTATTTGGAGCCCCAGGTCCGAAGGGACACCGAGATCGAAGAACCGCTCGGGGCAGCGCCTCCGCAGAGCAGGCGTGGCGGTGTCACCCCGCGGCTCCAGTTGATCTGGATGCTGTTGATGTCCTTACCGGCAGCCAGCATGCTCGGAAGCTGTAGGTTCTTCAGGTCTTCGTACCTTTTCTGTTTAGGATCTCCTAAGCTGCGCACTGATGTTCTTTTCGAGTGTAGAATGGGCAAAACGCGCTCGTTGCAACTGCAAGCACTCCGAAGCCCGAAGGGCAGGCCGGTTTAGGGTATAGGGTTTAGGGTCTTGAGCTGCGAACCGAATGCAAAACTCCAAGCTTCAAGCCTTAAGACATAAACCGAACAACGAACTGTTAAGGATCAGATCCAGGAAAACTAAGAAAAAACGAAAGTCCGGCTTCAAAACAAACGTGTAGCACACCATGCCCATTTTGAGCAGCAGTTCGGTTTTGATCTTCAGGATGTGAGCACAGGGGTTAAGCAAAAAGCAACTAAGTACACTGGTGAGCTTCATGAACATGCAACTGCCCTTTACATGCTGCAAAGGCAAGGAAGGAAGTCGATACACGGCGCCTCTTCGATGTGCTTATGTGTTGCCTGTATAGGGGTAGTTCTCTAAAGTAGGGTCCCTTTATGGGTCCCCAATGTAGTACGGTACCCTTATAAAGCGGACCCTAAAAGGGACCCTAATTTAGAGAGCTACCCATACATAGTCCAGTAGAGGGCCTTTTTTCAGCAGCTTCGCAGCAGAATTGCCGTGTGGAGAGCCATGGGTTTCCAAATATGCATGGGTAACCAGGACGAAACACTGACTTCTGGTAAGGTCCCTTGCACAAAGCTAGCCCCGGAAGCCTTTGACCCGGTGTACTGCCAGGACATAAAATCAGCCACGGTAGCAGCTTGCTCCCGGCTGATGCAATTGCAACACACCCTCAAACCCTAAACCCTGAACCCTAAAGCCTAAACCCTCAAACCCTAAACCCTAAAACCTCAACCCCAGAAGCCCCTTCAAAGCTCTGGGTCCGAGGCCACATGCGGCGAGTGGGGCTCTCTCGGGGTGCCCCCGAAGCTGGGGCTCCACCCTCAGATCGTTCATGCTCAATCGGCGTAGCTCTTCGGGCCTAGGGCTTGTCTTGTCAGCGTAAATGCTATGAGGGCTTCAAGGTTGCCTCAGCATGAAACGTCGTGCCAGCCATGCGTTGCAGGCGAGCTGCTCTACCCCACTCGATTGCCCATTCACTACACCCGGACGCTTCATGCTCAAACTAAGGTTTCCAAACTCCAAACTCTGTGCCTGATCCCTAAAAACCCTAAACCCTAAGCCCAACCTCAAACGAAAAATGCTGATCACCAATTGCAAGCCCGAACCATCCCCAACCCGCCGGTCTTCAACATCAGCTGAGTCCTTTTCGTCAGACCTCAAACCCTCAAGCGCACATCACCAACCCCAAACCCCAAATCCCACAGCTACGAACTCTAAACCCTGAACTCCTTCTAAACCCTATTCTAAACCCTAAACCTCGAATAAACCCTATAACCCTAAATGCAACTAAATCCCCAAAGCCCTACCTTTGGGAACCCTCTAAACTCGACTCTCCCAGAATTCCAGTCTCAAAAACCCTAAAAACCCATAAAACCCCTAAAAACCCCTAAAAACACTATAAAAACAAAAAAACCCTATATAAAAACCAGGACCCGGGATGCCGGGCCGGGCCGAAGTGGCGGCGAGAAATTGGGGTTCTGCGGATTTTCCTGAACTTTAGGGTTTAGGGTTTAGGGCTTTAGGGTTTAGGGGTTTAGGGTTTGGAGTTTAGGGTTTAGGTTCAGGGCTTTAGTGGTTTAAGGGGGTTTGCGCGTTATTTAGGGTTTAGGATTTGGGTGCCATTCTCGGGTTTAGGGTTTGTAAGCTTGGGGGTTTAAGGGATTATTATTTTTTTTGAAGTGCAAGGGGACCTTTCTCTGTCGCTTGGATTTGCTTCGGGTTTAGGGCTCATGGCATCAGGGCTCCCCAAACCCTAAACGGGTTAAACCCTATGCTTTGGGTCTCTGCACGTCAGAGGCATTCGGGCTTTATCATAGGGCAGCTGGGGTTTCAGGGCGCAGGCCTTCTAGGACCTATCGTCTGTAAGAGTTTGGTGCTTAGGTTGACAGGTTAGGGTTTATAGATTTATCAAAAGGACTAGATGAGGAGCTTCAGGATTCTGAGGCTGGGATGACCTACACCGAATTTCACGTTTCGGTTTCAAGTGGCTTCGTATAGAAGAAGTATAGAGTTTGGGCGTTACCCTACCCCACATGCCGGCAAAAAAGCATAACATCCTTAGTTATGCAGTAGTGGTCAGTGAACTCAAGTGGGCACCCAAGCCTGAAGCGATCGTACGCTGGGTGTGGTAGAATGTGAAAACCATGCCTTGGAAGACCCACTCCAACACTTTGCAAAGCAGCCAAACCTGCGAAGCGAAAAATGGCGACCACTCTGTCAGGTCAGAAAAGGAGGTCAGGGGCGGAGGGTTTGGAGCACTGTCTCGTGAAATGTTACTGCTGGCAACACAACAGCCAATCTCAACAATTTCCCAAACTCTGCACAACCACTCCGAAGCCGAATTCAACCGACAGAAACGATGTACGCGAGACAAAGAAAACAGTTCCAAGTGAGCCAGTAAGCTCATCCGTGCTGTTAGCAATACTGGTGCTGGGCCACGATAACCCTGGGGCTCCAAATAGCCCAAAGTAGGTACTATTTACAGACTTTAGACCCCAAAGTAGGTACTATTTGTATACTTAGCACCCTAAACCCCAAACCCTAAACCCCTAAACGGTGCTGGGCCACGATAAGACAACACCTTCGTTAAGCACTGGCAAGTCTTGCTGCAGCTCGGGGGCCGCAGCGTACTGCCGCGGAGTCATCACCATGTTGCCCACCTTCTTACTTCCCCAATAAGCCAGGGAAATAAAAGGTTCAACTTTCAGAGTACTACTAAATTACAAGAACCTAAAAGTTTAAAGGTTGGGTATTGGGGACCTAGGCCTTTCAGGCAGGAGGATGTATGGGGGGGCATATTGTTGATTTTAAGGGCTAATGAAGCTGCACTGTGAAAGGTCGTGCACGAAGAGTCATTCATGCACCTCGACAGTTCTGGGGTTTTCGAACGGCACTACGTAGGCCGAGGGTGTAGTGAGATCAGGCACTTTACCAGACAAGCAACTACAAAGCTCAGATAGCACAGAATGCCAGATAAAGCCTAAACCCTAAACCCCTAAAGCCAAACCCCTAAACCTCTAAACTCTACCCCTAAACCTCTAAACTCTAAACCCCTAAACCCTAAACCCTGAAACTCTAGCCTAAACCCCAAAGCCTGAACCCCTAACCCCTAACCCTAAACCCCAAAACCCTCAACCCCAAACCCCCCAGAACCGGGGACCTTAAACTGCAAAGCCGGAGAGACCCTAAAGTCTTCAACCCGGCAACCCGGACACCTGAAAGAAAGCGGAGGGTTTAGGGTTTAGGGGTTCATGGTTCAGGGGTTTGGGGGTTTAGGGGTTCATGGTTCAGGGGTGTGGGGGTTTTAGGGTTTAAGGTTTAGGATGGTTAAGGGTTTATTCGGGTTTATGGGGTTTAGGGCTTGTTAGGGTTTAGGGTTTAGGGTATAGCCTCGTGACCATAGCTACGTTGATGCAAGCTGTCTGGCCTCATCATCCGACCATCGTTTTGGATGCTAAGCATAATCACTCCTGCTGCTCATCTGTAGGCACAATCATTAGGATCATTCCATTTAGTCAGATTAAGAGCTACAGAAATTTTGCTGTTGATGATATAAATCCTGCATTACCTTAAGGACCCTAATCTATGGGAATTATGGTATCTTTTTCCTCATTATAATGGGTAATGCAGGGCTTATCTATCTATATATATATATATTTATACATACATACATACATACATACATACATACATACATATATATATATGTGTGTATATATATATATTACCATAGGTCCAAAAAAAAGCCTCTGCCAAGTCGCTATTGGTCCGATCGTCCGGCTCGGCTGTGGTGCCAGGCTCGGGCTCGAAAAAGCGCGACCTCGGCGAGGACTTCGAAGTCATAGGGTTTAGGGTTTAGGGGTTTAGGGGTTCAGGGTTTAGGGGTTTAGGGTTTAGGGGTTTAGGGGATTTAGGGGTTTAGGGTTTAGGGCCTTGAGGGTTCAGAGTTTAGGGTTTAGGGCCTTGAGGGTTCAGGGCTTAGGGTTTAAGGTCTTGAGGGTTCAGAGTTTAGGGTTTAGGGTCTTGGGGGTTCAGGGCTTAGGGTTTAAGGTCTTGAGGGTTCAGAGCTTAGGTTTAGGGTCTTGGGGGTTCAGGGCCGTGGAGGGAAGTTGTGGAGTTTTTGTGACTTTAGACGGGCAATTCAGAGTTGAGGGTTCGGGGCAGGCAGCTACTTTCTCTCGATGCCCTCGCGCCCTAGCGCTCGAAGTCCCCCACCCGAAAGCCCCTGATCCTAATCTAGGGGCCGTATGAATTAGGCTACTGGCGTTCTGCTAGACCCTCCTCGAGCCATCTGCTGGCTGCCCCAATCAAACTTAAGCCCCAAACTCTGAAACCCTAAACCTTGGGTGCTGCCCCCCATACAGTAACAGTCGATAATAGGGCTACTACTATTAAGGGCCCTATATATCCAGAATAGGAATAATGCTCAACTGTTACTGAGCGAGCGCAGTATCCAACCTAAACCCGTAATTAAACCCGAGATCCCTAAACCCTGAAGCCCTCTTAAAGGGTTCAGGGTTTAGGGTTCAACCATGGGCCCTAGAAGCCCTAGAAGCCCCAGAAACCCGCAAACACAAAGGCCTACGTCTTGGTTCTCCAGAGAACCCAATATCCCTCAATTAAGGAATATACCCTTAAATTATAGGGGAACCTAATAATATTATGATTTAAGGTACATTCCTTACTTAAGGGGTATTGGGTTCTCTGGGTCCCTAAGCCCTAAACCCTAAACCCGATCTCTGCGTCCCCAGAAAGGCCTGGGCTCTCTGAGCTCCCTGCGTGCAGCGGTTTGCAGGTGCCGAGATCCTTCAGAAGTTTCAGGGCTTTCTGGGGCTTCTAGGACCTAATAAGGCTTCTGGGCTTTAGGCTTTGAGGGCTGTTTTTTTGGGGGATTGCTACAAGTGTTACCACAAGTGTCATCATAAGGCCAACTCGATTCGATATATCAGATTTTAAGAAGGCGTGGTGTTGAAGGGGTGTAGGGTTCATGATTTCCCGACCCAGGGTCTGGATTGTAGGTTCTGGTGGCTCAGGGTTTAGGCAGGGAGCCCATCCCTCAGACCGGCCCTTCTCCCAATCCCCATCCCTAATCGCCCCAAGCACCGCATGCAGAAGCCACAAAACCGAAGGCCACCGTTAAGGGTCAAGGGTTCAAGGGTTAGGGGTTTAGGGGTTCAGGGGAGCTTAGGATATTAGGGCATAAAAGGTCAGAGCATACTTCCGTCACTACCTGGCATCAGCTGCCACAAGAAGCCGCTAAATATCCGCACGTGATAGCACTGATTCATCTCCTGTTCCCTTGAGCTGCAGTTGCCTAGTCCTAAGCAGTAGTTCACTACTAAGATAATCCTTCTTGTCGCACCGTCACCACTTATTGTAACTGTCTCGCGCTCTGTCTGTGTTCCTTATTGCAGACCGATAGAGCCCTGGCGCACTTGGGTCTGTAGTAGGTACAAGAAGAGCAAAGTCGTATACAGCTTGCAGCACATATATATATATATGGAGAGAGAGAGAGAGAGGTGTGTAGTGCATGTGTATATACATATGCATTTTACATACATACATACATACATACATACATACATACATACATACATTAAAGACGTATAGACAGATAGATAGACAGGTCGATAGATAGAGAGAAAGAAAGATAGAGAGATAGATCGATAGAGATAGAAAGATAGATAGACAGGTAGAAGGTCCTGCATCGTAGGCGGCATCTATTGCGGCATCTATGGACTGCAGGCCATCCTCCGCAGCAAGGGCTGAGGTTGGGGCATCTTCAGAATCCAACCCAAAGGGTTTACGGTTTCGGGATAATAGTGTTCAGGGCTTAAAGATTTATGGGGTTTAGGGATGGCTTACTGTTTGCGGCAGGGACTGAAAGGTACAGTTGCCTGCACCAAAAAACGAGCCGTCACCCTTGTAGGAAGCACTCTTGAAAACATCGCCCGTCCGACGCTTAAATGTGGTTGGGAAGCGGAGTGGAACTACGTGTTCGCTGGACTCGGGACAAGGACAGTCAGGCTTTACAGTCTTAATGGGTTTATGAAAGTGGCTTCAGCTGTTGATTCTCCGCAATGTGTATGTGCATTTATGCTCAGGATTTGCGGACCAGGCTTTGCTTGAACAGTCCATCGTTTCTGACTCACCTAGGCTTCATATGCTCAGTATAGGACAGGTGCTCGTCACACGTTGTAAGCCTTACCGCTGCAGCAACTGTCGCATATGGAACACTGAAGCCAAACAGCCAACAGAAATCCTGCTCGTAGCTTCTTTCTCTTAAAGTCTTAGTAGGGTGGCAGATGCAGGGCGGTTCCTGCACATCGCCGCCAAGCCAGCTGCGACGGAGCTTCACGAAATGCTCGTACTCCTGCCAGCGTCTTTGAGATTTCGGGTGCTTTGTACTCGAGAAGTTACAACCCCTAAACCAGCACAGATATCATCATCGACGAGGCATGGCAATGGAATGGATACTATAGACAGAGTTGACGTTCCATGAAGGTCATGTCGATGTGAATTTGGCTCCGTGAGCCTAAGTCGTCGCTGCTCATGCTTGTTACTACTTTTGAATTACCACAACACCGTTGAAAGGAAAAGTGACGAGCCGAACGCGGAAACTCTTGGAAAGCACAGGACGATGTGACATCCGCCTGCAGAAGATAGTAGCACTGCACCGAGCTGAAGCTCTGTACCATCAATCGTTGTCGTGGCCGTCATCATACGTAGTTGCGTAGGTATACCTATAGTAACAGTAGCAGAAGCAGAAGCAGGAGCAGGAGCAAGCGTAGTAGTAGCAATAGTAACAGCAGCAGTAATCGTAGCAGTAGTAGCAGCGATGGTAGTTCGGTAGAAGTATAAGCAGAACAAGAAGAATTAGTAGTACTTGCAGAGTAGTAGCTTTCGCAGTAGCAGTAGTGGGTAGTAGGAGGAGGAAGAGGAGGAGGAGGGAGAGCAGAGCCTTCGTCGTGGGTTGCACCTTACTAGGTACGACGTAGTCGCAATTTCATGGTCACAATCAAAAATCTCTTTTACCTGCCGCGTATTCGGCAACAACACCGGTGAGTGGATAGGTGGACGTGGCTTTATGACTCGCGAGCCCGGCCCTCAGGCTCAAATCCCTCTATCCCCATGCCCCTGTATCTCCCCCAGCAACACGGCTATCCTTCCATAGCAAGCCACAGAGCGCTAGGTTGCAAAGGTAGGCCGTTGGCACGACCAGCCACAGCCTGCCAAAACAGGGATGAGCATCAATCAAATGGAACATCGAGCCTGTGCTGACTCTGGACCTGGCTTTCAGAACCGTAGTATACCCTGGATGAAAACACAACCCGATGCAGCTCACCTGATGCTGCCTGCAGGCACGTTTGACCTTAGAAGGACGGCATGAACACGCGCCGCACCGAGCTAGCTATAGGCTTGGGGACTTGGACGAGGAAGGATCTGTTGTCTGCGCAAAACTTGGTGAATTGGGTGCGCGGGTAAAATAGCGTAATTGCCGTCACGAGCAGACACGCATTGAGATAATGCTCAAGAGTCATCTCATGTAAAATGCGCGGCCAAACAAACCCCAAACCAAGGGGGAGACACTCACTAGCAACAATGGTCATGTAGCTATACGGCTATGCATGCTGCGTGGTACTTTGCTGAAAGCATCGTGTGCGAGACTCTTGTAGCTGGGCTCTTCGACAAGACAGACAGATAGCGAAAGTGGCAAGCAAATGCGAATCTGCAAGGAGCACCTTGCATGTCAGAGCTAAAGATTGGGCCTTCGTGGCAAAATCCGAATCCACAACCCCCCCAAACTTCGCTTAATTATTTTACTCAGTACCTGACTCCTGAACCCTTGCTGGGTCCGGAGCAAGCTGTAGAGCGCCAATGATCCCGGTGAGCCCTCTGTGCGTTCCCCGGCCTCGACTGGCTTTCCGAGCCCTTTCCATTCCCTACTGTCCCAAGACGGGGTGATTTATGAAGGACACATAGGCGAAGCCATTGAGTGTCTGTTGTGCTTGCCTTTCCGGCAGGTTGGTTTTCATAAGAAAACTGCTGCCGACCATCCAAGGCGCAGAGTAGGCAGGCACGAGGCAAAGGCACCAAACACCGCAAAGCGCCTCGCTGTTCCGGGAGACTGCAGGACTTTTAGTCAGTGCGAGATTGTAAACTAAGCGTGCCGCGTTTCTGTTTCTTGCTCAATTCGGGCATTCTCTGTTCAATCTCATGCAAAGTTGAAGTGGTCGTAAGTATAGGTTAAGCACGCACTTCATGTGCACATTCTAAAACTGCACAAAACACATTGAAACATGGATGCAATAATCACTATGTGCTGTATGCATGCATGCATGTATGCATGTATGCATGTATGCATGTATGCATGCATGCATGCATGCATGCATGAATGTACGCATGTATGCATGTATGTATGTACGTACGGACACACACACACATATATATAGAGAGAGAGAGAGAGAGTGAGAGTGACAGGTGTGTACATATAACAGATATACACGCATGCATGCATACACACACATACGTACATACATACATACATACATACATACATACATACATACACACATACATACATATAAATAAATAAACACATATACATACATACATACATACATACATACATACATACATACATACATATATCTATATATACATATATTTATATATTGTACATACATACATACATACATACATACAGACATACCTACATACATACGTACATCCATGCATACCTACATACATGCGTACCTACATACATACCTACATGCATACCTACCTACCTAC
>CAJNJA010089341.1:9471-19961 GCA_905231915.1 Symbiodinium necroappetens
TACGTACGTACGTACGCACGCACGCACGCACGTACGTACGTACGTACGTATGTATGTATGTATGCATGTATGTATGTATGTATGTATGTATGTATGTATGTATGTGTGTATGCGTGTATGTGTGTATGTGTGTATGTATGTACGCAGAAGTATAAGTGTCTGTATAGATATAAATGTATGTATATGTATAACATATATACACATGTCGAAACTTTATCTTGCCTTCTCACGCCAGGTTCTGGAAGCCTCCGACCTGGCGGAGCAGCCGGCGAAGCTGCATTTGGCACTGCCAGTCGTCAACCGTGCCCGAGTGTAGGAGTTTGGGGTTTAGGGTAGCGGGAAGAGGTCAACGGTGCTAATGACAGAGGTTTGAGGGTTTGGGGTAGGGCTGAGGGTTTCCGGTGTACAGGATGGAGGGATTCAGGCTGTCGGGTTCGAGGTTTTAAAGTTCTAGGATTCCAGGATCTCAAAGTCGAGAGTGCAGGTTTTTGGTTAGTGAAGGCGTACCGGATTGCCGTCCGATGTGTGAGTGTGGAGTTGAAGGCAACGATCTCTTTGGTTGAGTCTTTTGATCTGCTGATTGCTAGACTGGGATACCGGGATACCCCATGACGGTCCGAAAGATAGCTCCTGACCACCATTGTCGTTTCTATTGCGGAGCAATGTCTAGGGAGTGTCAGTCACACATTGACACATCAAAGAGATTTGAGTAAGATGGCAGCCTGAGTCGCATTTCACAGTCGTCAACGATCTGCGAAGCCCACAGCTCGAAAGCTTAGTTCATTGCGAACCTGCACGCGCAGACATGTAGGTAGATGCAAGCACACATGCATTCAAACAGAAAAACACCTTCCACCCACACCCATCCATCCAAACCCACACCCGCCAGCCTGGTGTGGTGCACGTGTGCACACTTACACACACACACACATACGTACAAACACATACATACACAGCTCCATCCCACCGTCTATACATTCATCCATTGCATGCCTACCTACACACAGACAGGACAGACAGAGAGACAGACAGACTTACGTAGCTGCTTTCCAACATACATACACCCATACGTACATACATACATACATACATACATACATACACACATACATACATACATACATACAAACATACAAACATACAGACATACAGACATACAAACATACAAACATACAAACTTACATACATACATACATACATACATACAAACATACAGACATACAGACATAATACATACATACAATTGTACATACATACATACATACATACATACAATTGTACATACATACATACATACATGCATACATACATATATACACACAAGTACACACACACACATAGACCCGTACACGGATAAATACATACACTACCTGTACACTGACATGCGTGTAACACATGTGTACGTACACACCACCTTCATACATACATGCATACACACATAGATAGATGGATGGATAGTTGGACAGGTAGATAGGCAGATAGCGAGACAGAGAGATAGATAGGTAGATGGATAGATAGATAGATGGATGGCTTGTTAGATACGTGCCTGGATACCTGGGTAGAAAAGAGATCGGTAGGTGGATATATGTATCTATAATGTATATATGTACATATATATATATATCTAAAATACATGTATATGTACATGAATATATCTGTATATATAGACACATATATGTACGTATATAATATGTATATATATATGTATATATATATATTTATGTATGCATATGTGTATATATATATACATATGTGTACATACATATGTATACATATATGTACACATACATACATACATGCATGCATGCATGCATACATACATACATACATACATACACGCACATACATACGTACGCACATAGTAACATACACACGCACCGGCACTTGCACAACACACACATGCGAACGCGATTCTGTGGCCGCCATGATCGCTGCAAAGCGTTCCCGGCTTCGAGCTGCGCTGCTCGGAGCAGGCAGGAGATCCCACGAGGAGTGCGGATGAAGTTCGTGCGCAAGATGAAGTCAGCTCCACTCAAACAGCACAAACACCGGCGCCTTTCGCTTCTTCGGAAGGTTCGACGAAGGTGACACAAAACATGGACTTCTGCAAAACGCCATAGAGTTTCTGTAAGAGCACCTGTTGGCAATGCTTGTTCCTGGTAGAGCCACTGGCTCCACATGGTCGTTATCCGGAATGCTAGGATAATGCTGACTTAACGTTTAGGAGAATGAGAAAGACGCTGCAGTGGACAATGAGTGATAATCACCAGCATGAGCAGGATCGTGATGTCGATGATGATGCTGATGCTGGTGATGACGAAGGTGGCCATGATGCTAGGACGATGACGACGATGCTGATGAAGGTTGTGATGATTTCGATCATCTTGTGAGTGCTTGTGAGTGCTGGGAAGGGTGAAAGCTCCAAGCATTACGCGGGCACCTCAATCTGTAAGCCTTCCCAAGGCAAGGAATTCCGCCAGGAGAGACACCGGATGGCCACCCACAGAAAACGAGGATCCCCAGCAAATAAGACAGATCTGCCTCAGCCCACTTGTTGCAACCCATATCCTCAACCCTAGATGCGAATCCAAATTGCGAAACCCAGCCCAGGAAACTTACATGTAGATTAAGGCTTTTCGTGATCACCGCCGTGCGGCTCCGCGGCTCACCTCGTGCAGGATTTTCGGGCTTTGTGTTCAGCACGTGCTGCAGGCACCCTTGGCGTTGCCGGTCTCGCGATTCCCCGGGGTTTCAGCAACATGGCCTTGCCGCGGCGAGGCTTGGTGGTGCTTGCTCGGATTCGGTCTTGGCTTCAGGGTGGCTTCAAAGTCAGGACTTCGCCCTAGTTTAGAGTAGAGCTCTCTGAGTTGACTTCCCCGCGTGGGGTTAGATTCCGCATCAATCGCACAGACAGACACAGACAGACACAGACAGACGCAGACAGACGCAGACGGACGCAGACGGACGCAGACAGACGCACAGACAGACGCAGAGACAGACGCAAAGACAGACGCAGAGGCAGACGCAGACACAGACGCAGACACAGTCACAGACACAGACGCAGAGACAGACGCAGACACAAACGCAGACACAGACGCAGACACAGACGCAGACGCAGAGACAGACCCAGACGCAAAGACAGACGCAGAGACAGACACAGAGACAGACACGGACACAGACACAGAGACAGAGGCAGAGACAGAGACAGAGACAGACAGAGGACACACACACACACACACATCCAGGCATACGTGCGTTCACCGGTGAAAACTCACAGGCAAGCGCACACACACACACACGCACAATGTCTCTGATTGTCTCTTTCTCGTTCTTGCTCTTGCTCTTGCTCTCGCTCTCGCTCTCGCTCTCGTTCTCGCTCTCACTCACTCACTCACTCGCTCACTCACTCACTCACTCACTCACTCACTCACTCACTCACTCACAACTCAGGTAGAGAAGGAAGATACGCAGGCGTATGTCCATGGTATTTGCTTGTTGGTTTGTTTGGTTATCCCTTTCCGCTATCGGCATATGTGACGGTGGCTGCTGTATGACTCCGTTGAAACAAACACACACACATACATACATACATACATACATACATATCTATCCATCTATGCAGGCGCGCATTGCACATTCACGTAATGCGATTCATAACGTCGCATTTATGCATTTCTGTCGCGCTATCCAGACCTGGACGACGATGCCCGTCTCGTCCAGCAGCTGGGGCTCTAGCCTTAGTGATTCTTAGTGTAACTCTGGTTTCACATTTCTTCGAAGCATGCGAAGCTACGGTCCAGATATTGCAAAGGTGACAAACGTCGTGAAGTATTCGCCAGGCAGCTGACCTGTGCACCCGCATCCTAGTTTTGTACCTGATGGCCTTGTGCCTGCACTCATCCAGCGACATTGGCAGTTTTTTAGGGTTCTTGTTTCCGGTATCTGGTTCTATTTGAAGAACGTGGATTTAACCCCGTCATAGAAACTGAGGCTGGCGTATGATCCTGGAAGGATCGAGGCCACGGGGAGGGTTCAGCGTGCCGTGAGTCCGATGCTGTTCTGCTTCATTCAGGGGGGGCGTTGGCCGGCAGCCGCTTGCATGTGCGTGTTCCATACTTCGCTCTACCACAAGGAGGAAAGGGACAGTGACATAATTACAGATACCCAAGACTGCAGATTTGTTCCACGCCGGCCAAACATGCCCAGCCTTTCCAGAGGAGTACTTCGCCGAGCATCCAACAGAGCTGGCTTCCCACTTTATCGCTGTGGCCGCGGCCGGGCCCTCCTGGGTCGGAGAATTCAGGGTTTCGGATTCTGGAGATCACAGGGCCACGAGCACTGGAGGCAGGACACAGGACAGCGAGCATTTCTTTCCAGGAGATTCATAGGAGGAGTCTGCATGGCATCCTGAGCATCGCGCATGATCTGGGCTAGGTTACTCGCATTGGTCATCCACCCTTTGGGCACCGAAATGTGCAGGGTGCTATGTCCGCCACTTCCTCATGTTTGCACCATGCCTAGCAAAACGAAAGTGATTGTGAACGTCTAGAGTCTAGAACTCGTATTACCAGATGTACAAATATGGCTCCGGTCGGTGTCGCTGCCGGTGTGCGTGTGTGCGTGTGTGCAGAGGTCTCGCTTCAGTATTCTAGCACTGGACTAGCAATGCGATGATTCACGAGGTATTGCGACAAACCGTAAGCTCTGCAAGCCTCGTGACGGTGTGTGTGTGTGTGTCTCTCTCTCTCTCTCTCTCTGTGTCTCACTCTGTCGCTCTCTCTCTCTCTCTCACTGTGCCTGGGTGAATTTTAGTTTTTGGTTTGCACCCTTTCGCCTCACTGTTCAAAACTGTCCTGAGGATCTTCTTTTGTCAAGTACCGAGCTGTACACAACTTTGCATACTCAGAAGTTTTGCACAGGCCCCAGCTGCTCGATTGGAATTTCGGGTTGCTCTTGCACCAGTTCTAAACCTCCAGAAGCGTTGAAACCCAATCGCAAGCTGCAACATCCTCGGTTCCTTTGGGCCTCGCCTGATTCCTAGCCACCTGCTTCAGTCTGTGCTGGGGCTGTTGACCTTTACTGCCGTCGGGACCTCGGGTTGATTTGAGGTGAAAGCTTGTGGCATCTTCCACTTCAGGTTAGAGATCTCAAACACATCCACAGGTAGAGTCATCTACCGGTAAGACCTATGCCAGGTTGTTACCGCAGTGCCGACGTAGTTGGATCCTTCCACGGTGGCAGGTGACGCATCATCAGAACTGAGGCATCACATGATGATGGGCTGCTGGCAGATTTCTGCGCATGTAGCAAGCCAGTTGCTACTTCTTCGCCACAAATCGATCAGTGAGAATTTGCAGAACTTCAGGCTGCCACATTGACGGCAGCTTTTCGGGCAACGCTGAAGCTGTCACCTTCGGCAGAGGCCGCAGTGCGGCTTGTTCTCTTTCAGCGAGCTGGGGCTGCAGCACTGTTATCTTTAAGGATGAGGCATCGCGCACAAAAGCAATCACCAACTGCAACCCGGATACAGCAGCGTCTTCGGATTTATTCTATTTTCCGGGCATACGTGCCCGAGTTGGAATTCAGCGTTCCCGGGGCGAAAAGCTCAAGAAGCACTCTGTGTTCGTGGGTGGGGACGGGCGGGCAAGCCGTGAAACATCAAGACGCTGAGCCGCGACTCTCGGATACGTAGCTTGCAGCTTTGCTCGCTCAAGCAGATAATTGTAGAGGCCAAGTTCTCGTAATGCCCGCTGCATGCAATAGCCACGCCAGCCTTATAGTC
Source organism: Symbiodinium necroappetens (assembly GCA_905231915.1). Lineage (NCBI taxonomy): Eukaryota > Dinophyceae > Suessiales > Symbiodiniaceae > Symbiodinium > Symbiodinium necroappetens. The sequence goes on from CAJNJA010089341.1 coordinate 15,254, forward strand.
ACTACCCCCAGCCCTAGCCCGCACGTATCTGCACGTTCTGAGCCCAGTCAGTGGTTCCCTTGACCCCGGATTGCGTTGTCTGTAGTCTGTAGTTGCCGAGTACTGCATCAGTGTCAAGCTGAAACAACCTCTCACTCGGGGAACGCGTCGGCCTGCGTCGCCATGGCACTGAAGCTGCCAGTGGGCCAAAAGCGGCTCACCAATGTGGCCGTAGTCCGCCGCTGGATCGCAAGTGGAAGTATTTGCTTTGGAGATGTGGAGTCCGGTAGTACAGTGAGAGCGCTGGAGAAGAAACTTGTATGTGGATGCCAGGGTACCCTGACTTTCTCTATTTTCTGCACGGAACTCCCCCAGACCACAATCGCTGCGTGAGTCGCTAAGGGTAGGCTGGTTCGCATAGGCTCACCCCAACATTGAAGGGCTTTTAAGTCGTCGGAGTGTTGTTACTGAGAACAGGACAATGCTGAGACCTCGTCTGTTTGTTCTAAAGGCCCTAAGCAAAGTAGCAAATGGTGAGGGCTTGTTTGCTGTTCTTTACAGTTATGGAATTCAAAACAAGAGTGCTGAGGGTCCATTTTCGTGTTCTTCATAGGAACTTCCCAAATCCAAAGAAGAAAATGCGGAGGGCTGGTTGCTTTAGTCCTGAAAGCAATGGGTTAAGTCCCAAATAAGAAACCGAGACTCGCCAAACTCTCCTAGCCATGGCCTGGCTGAGGGATGAAAACGCATGGCATCCGATTCGAGATCGCTTGCTGCCTGGCTGCGATGATCGGATTGCAGGGGTTCTAACCGATAGGTCTCTGCAAGCTTTAGCCTCGGAGGCTTCTGCAGAAGACGGCACCCGCAAACCTTGTAGCGAAGTAGTGCCTTAGGTGCGCAACCCATCCCAGTACCACATGAGCTGTTTCAGCTGCCTCGGCTACCCGGTATACCTGGTGCTGAACCCCCGAACCCTCCCATTGAGGCTACAAGAACAAAGTGCTGAATTGGCGCGAGGGCATCGAAAAGGAGAGGGTTGGTTGGATTTGGCAGCAGAACGAGGGGAGGGAGCATTGAGTGACTTGGGCTTTCACTTAGTAGGGCAGCTTGGCACACTTGTATCCTTTCGGCTTAATGTCTTCAGAGCTCCACGCGTGCTTCAAACTCATCTGTGAAATTGCGAACTTCGCTGTCTGCAAAGCCAGACTGCTTATCTAGCCTGAAGGACATAGAGGAGGTTCTCCAAACCGAGACGGTCTTCACCAACGTGTCCAAGGCAGAGGGCCAAGGGCGAGCTAGCGGCTAGGCCAGGGCCTGGCACTCTGAAGAACCCGAGGCCGAAACCCAAGACCCGAACTCCCGAGCACCACTAACATCAAGTCCACCATTCATGGACCGAAGCTACCAGGCGATCATCGCCAAGGAGAAGGACTTGCAAAAGGCTTCTTGCCTCACCAGACCACTTGTCCCTGTCACTGCGGCCACATCTGCCTAACCGAAACAGTCCACTTGCCGCCTGAGGCCTTCGGAACCGTGGATCTTCTTGAGAGCCTTGGCTGCCGGAAGCCGGGCGCCGGAGAGCTGAAAGACTCGAAAGAGCCCGCAAAATACTCCTTCAAGGGCCTTTCGTCAGCTTCGATCGCGAGGCCAGGGGTTCAGTTTCCACATTGCCGTCACTCTCAGCTTCGGTAGGTTCCGCGACACGAGTCCGAGCCAAGGATCTGCAAGAAGATTCTCAAAGACGGCGATGTGCAAGTGTCTGACCGAGAGCGGGAGGTCCACATGGAGGGTCTCTGGAAAGTGCCTCGCCTAGGAAGTGGGAGCCAGACGGAGGGTCCCAGCGGATCCCAGCGGGCTGAGCTTGAGCTCTTGAGGACATCGTGCAGATCATTGTGGAACGCTGCGTGCACCCACAGACGGGCCGGCAGCTCACAGCTCCGACGGTGGAGTCTGCGCTGAAGTCCACTGGCTTCAGTGTGCGGCTGGGCTCTCTTATGCCGGCCATGCCATTTGTCTTCAGGCTTTCAGTTTTTTCAGAAAGGGTCGTCCAGCATCTTGGTGTCTACTGCGCATGCGGCAAAGCGACCTCAGGCACGGAGGTTGCATTATCGAGCTCTCAGCACACCCCACGGCAAATTCGTGTCCTGATCTTTCAGCTGTTACTCGTAGCTGCCTTGACACGGTCGCTTGGAGCTGTCGATCTCCCGAGCGCTACATCTCCAACCCAGAAGCTTGAGCTGGCGCCGAAGGGAGCCCGCCGAAACCTCTCAGAAGATGCCATAAAATCCCGTAAGGAATCTGGAAACCGGATTCTTCAGGGACTCTTTTGGCCTTTAGACTCGTCTTCTCTTCCGGAGCCTTGCCGCCGAGGCAGCCGGACCAGGCGGCCAAAAGACAGGCCCTGAAGGCCATGGAAACCTTAGAGGCGAAGATGCCCGCGGCCTGGCGATGAGTTTCGCGCAGCCAAGCATAAATCGTGTGCGTGTTTTAACGGTTTTTCGCAGCAAAGAGGCGGTGGGTTGTTAAGGCAGGCAGAAGCGGCGCCGCCAACTCTAGAAGCCCTTATAGAAACCCTTATGCTCTGAATCTTTGGATGGTCCGGCCCTTGCTGACTTCGCCCCTACTGCACCATGTACTGTATTAATGCATTTCAAGGTTTCAGGGTCCCTTTCTCCCAACCTCTTCTCTTCTCTGGAGATCACGTCCAAGACAAAACATGCACATCAACATCCCAGGAGAGCTTTGCCCGGGCGAAGATGCGTCTACAGCTTCTCCGAGCGCAAGTTATCCGGTCTTGGTGTCCAACATGCTTGCAGTATGTGCAATAGGGGCTGTGGTAAGTGGAGCCTTGGTATTCGGAGCACAACCCCGGCAAGCCGCACACGAATCGTGAGCAGCCTTGACTCTTGATTTGCTATGCTGCTATGCTTGCCCTGCGGCCTGCGTCGTTTTCTCCAGGCCGGGTGCAACTAAACCCGCATGCTATTAGTAAGAGAATCGATCCGCAAGAGCATGCAAGAGTCTTTGTAGCTCTGGGTAGTTCTGATGTTCGTGTTTGTTCTGCAAAGAAAGGCAACGACATTGGAAAGCCTAGGAATCAAGACGTATGACAAATGAGGACAGAAGAGGGGTGAAGGCAGTATTCCGTCAACGCATAGATGCATGAACGTCGCAGTTTTTACCAACAGCCGGAACGAGAACGCGTGACACCTAAAACCCCGTGTCTGCGGAGCCCTTCCATGCCGGGAGTGTCTCGTGTTACGAAAGAAACCGAACTACCAGCTACGACATGTATGCATTGGCTGTCCGGCAAGACTGTTCGTGATGTGGGGTACATCTTGCGCTGAAGAAGATAAGGATGATATGTCCGGAGTCGCTCCTGGCAAGCATCCGCAAGCACGTCGTGGAAGTCTGTGCGGCCAAGCGTCTTGTCATGCTCGCGTGTGTAGGGTTTCCTGTGAGAAGGGTTGACAACGGTAGAGAGTATCTGATCCTTCTCATCTGGAGATTCTACTTGAAAACAGACTCTGAATCAAGATGCAATCCCAGCACTGGACCTGACATGACAATGCAGAAGGCATAATATGACATCATGATGTATGAAGTCATGTTGACCAGTGACGAGTGACATCAATCAGTCTGTTGACAGAGAGGCATTTCTTTTGGTTTGACCTGTTGTGAGCCTTCTCGCTGAGGGGGGTTTATTCACTGCTGCGCCACTTGTTTCGCAGAAGCCCGTGCTCACTGGTTCCCAGTTCCCACCAAGATCCGGTAAAATGACCTCAGCCACTTTTCGAGATGTTGCACACTACCGAGGATCGAGTCTGAGCTGCTTGGGCGCACATGTGGGTAGATCGCTTCTTCAGTGTTCGTCCTTTGCAGCTCTACCGGCAGATGCCTGACGTCAAACCAAATGTTGGGCTTTGAGTAAATGCTTTAAGGAATTTCGATCTCAAGCTGGGATTACGCACGGGCACGTTTCCAGGTCTCACAACGCCGGCGCTTCGGCCGAGGCGGGGCCAAGTAAAGGGGCTGGAGGGTGGTGCCGGCCAGCGTCAGAGTTTTGCGGTTCTACGGCTCAAGATGGCTGCAGGCAAGTTCTGGGAACGCTGACGAAGGGTGTCTGCGGCTGCATGCCCGCTTATAGCATAATTAACGTTAGGGCTTCGCATTGAGCAAAGCTCCGTCGTCCGAACAATACTGCTAGAGTCTCGAGACTTCTGAGACGGGGAATCCGAAGGCCCGAACAGCCTGAGCCAAGAACCAAGCCGCAACAGTTTGTAAATAACTCGAGAATCGCAAGCCCTGAAGTTTGAAAGTCATTGCCTCAGTCGCAGCCTTGGAGCAAGTTGGAAATTCTCAGAATCACCAGGCAGTAAATTAACGTTCAGTGAAGACTGCTTGTGCTGTGGTTGCTCGCACACCCAAAGCCAGGAATCCCAGCAGGCACCGGCGGCCAATGGGGTAGCCCAGCCGCAAGAACCACGCTCAAACTCAGGATATGTGACAAGACGGGATAGGGAGCACCGCATGCAGACCTACGTGTTACGGACTGTGTGTATGTATTCATGGGCTCTTTTATCATGTACATGTATGTACGCAGGTATGCATGTCACTCATGCTCGCTCTGTGTCTGTCTCTCTGTCACTCACTCACTCACTCACTCACTCACTCACTCACTCACTCACTCACTCACTCACTCTCTCACTCACTCACTCTCTCTCTCACT
>CAJNJA010089352.1:3806-19960 GCA_905231915.1 Symbiodinium necroappetens
TTTATGGTTCTAGGGTTTTAGGGTTTAGGGGTTTAGGGATTTGGGATTTAGGGTTTAGGTTTAAGCGTTTTGGGATTTAGGGTTTAGGGTTTAGGGGTGTTGGGGTTTAGGGATTTGGGAGTTAGCGTTTAGGGTTTAGGGTTTAGGGGTTTTGGGGTTTTTTGCAGCTGAGGAATCCTGCAGTCTCAAGAAAGGTTGCAGTCGCTTACTTCCAGCCTGACACCTGAGAAAAGCCTGAATCGATAAACCCTCAAGCTGTAAAAGGGTTCAGGGTTCAGGGTTTAGGGTTTAGGGTTTAGGGTTTAGGGTTCAGGGTTTTGGGTTTAGGGTTTAGAGTTTAGGGGTTCAGGTTTTAGGGTTTAGGGTGTAGGGCTAAACCAGAAACGCACAACTTAAATCCTGAGCCCCGAAACTCAATATCCACTTCTGAGGTGTGCAGTTTCCATTGTCGGCCAAAGTTCGGGGCGACCAACAATGGAAAATCACCGCGGCATCAGGCCGGGCATCAAATTACCCTAATGGTGCCTAAGGGTTTCTGACCCAAATTACCCTATTTTCAAGAAGGCCTCTCTACTATATAACCCTGTATGCTAACTCTTCTAGACCCCTTTACAAGGAACCCTCTAAGCAACCCTATTCTAGTTGTTAAGGCCCCTGTACTATTTTTTGAAGTTTTCCAGTCCGAGGCTGCCAACCCTTCAGACGGAATGAAGGCGTAATGGAGGGGCCTTAATAATTAGAACAGTTTTTTTTTTGGGGGGGAGGGAGGGGGGGGGGGCGTATTATACTCTAACCAGAATAACGAACCCACAAAGTAGTATTAGTAATTACATGTTCAGAAGGCTTTTGGGCCCCAAGTACGGTTTAGGGTTTAGGGATGTTTAGGGTTGAGGGTACATGAAGTAGGGTTTAGCGTTTAGGGTGCATGAGCCAGGGTTTTAATTATTAAGCCCTGGTACTCAGGCGAAGAGCCCATCGTGCACCCCAAAAGTCTTTTGAAACCTTTCGAAAGCCTGAAGCCTGCTCCTCTGAAAGCTATATTCTAATCGTTCAGGTCCTCTTATGAAAAGCATTCATGAGGCCCTATGAGGTCACACGTTGATAAGTTACTGCAGTGGTTTTCGGAAGCTAGGATTCTGTTGCATGGGCTCTTAACCCACGCCTGCCAGCAAAAGTCAAGTTAAGACATTGCAGATATGCCTGTGAAAATGACTTTCAGGAACCATGTAGACTTCAAACTTCGGGCGTCGCATGTTTTCTCTATATGGCTCCTGAATGTCATTCTCAGAGGCATAAATGCACTGTCTTGCCTTTGGCTTGCAGGCATGGGTATAATGCCGGCTCCCGAAAACTCCTAACACTGTCTTGACTTTTGCTGGCAGGCGTTTCAGAGCCCGAAATCAGCCCTCACCCCCCACCCCCCCTACCCCCCACCCCTCGCACCCCGACCCTTTCCAAAGCAAAGCTTGCAGAAAAGCTCGCGGGAACTTAGGTGCGTGTGTGGCCCTGTAAGACGTCATAAGCACACCATAAGCCTTTTAGGGACCGTACAAAAGCTATGCAAGCCCTGAAAACCAGCTAAATGAATGTCTAAAAACCCTGAACCCTAAACCCTAAGGCCGAACCTAAACCCTAAGCCCTAAGACCTCTAAAGTCCTCTGAAGCTTCCGCCCCTGCAGAGGCTTCGCAGCCGAAGCCCCGTGTGCCGTAGTCCAAGGCCGAAGTCAAGGGTTCAAGCAAATGAAAGAAAGACAGTTTGTTTGTTTGTTTGTGTTTTCTCTATATATATATATATGAGTTATATATGTATGTATGTATATGTATGTATATATATATATATGTATGTGTGTGTTACAAATAGATAAATAAATCTGTATGTATGCATGTATGTATGGATGGATGTATGTATGTATGTATGTATGTATGTATGTATGTGTTCGCATATACACCGCATAAATGTATGTAATGTAAGGTAATGTCAGGTCAGGCAACGTAGCGGAAGGGCAGGGAAGGGAATGAACGAACGCATGAATGTGTGAATGTATGTGCGTACGTATGCATGTGTGGTATGTATATGCGTGCATACATGCATCTATCCATAAGCATATATATATATACATACATACATACATACATACATACATACATACATACATATATATATATGTGCACACATACTTACAAAAACGCACATGGGCTTCCTGGGGTGTCATAAGGTGTTTACCGGGGTTTTCAGAAGGTACAGGGGTTTATGTGAGCTTTAAAGCTAGATCAGGGAGGTGGCTTGTCGCATTTATAGCTCTGAAACTACAGAGGTCTGAACGATTAGCCGTAGTACCCCTCTGTTGTCACAGTGTAGTCTCTAATATACACTTATACTTGCACTAGATATACTTATACTACTGAGATTATACCCAACAGCCCTATTCCAAAGCTTCGTTGCAGCCGCCGGTAACAAGTCTTTACGCCCTCAAGGTCTGGAATTCTGCAAGTTGTATCGGTTTTGGTTTGCATTTTCGGATTTAGGGATTGCCTGGACCCCAAAGAACCTGCCTTTGGAGGGTTCCTGAATTAGAACTATAGTTTCTTTATATAAGTCCTTAAAGCGGTAGGTTCTTTGGGGTTCAGGTAGGGTTTAGGGTTTGGGAAGGTTTAGGGATGATCTGCAAGGCTCGAGACTTGGTGTTGAGGGTGTCGATGGTCTTTGCAGGGTCTCGGGTTTGCTGGTCTCAACTATCGGGGGCTTCAGCGGGTTTTTCTTTCTGACCTTCCTTCCCTTCTCGAAGGTTTCCTGGGTAGCTAGAAAGTGGGGTTACAATTGCCTTAGTTACACTCATAAAGCTACAGACGGCAAGCTTTAGTCATCTGCCTCATGTCCAGACTAAATAGCCCCCTGTAGAGACAGTTATAGCTACTTTTCTGATAATATATTGATATAATATATATATAGCTATATATATAGCCTCTACTTCCTACCCCCCCCCCCCACCCTAAACCCTAATCCCTAATCCCTAAATCCTGATAAATCCTGAACCCTAAACCCTAAACCCCCTAAACCCTAACCCCCCCCCCCCCCCCCGGAAGCCCCCGCTCCGCTTTGACCAGGACATGCTCCAGAGATCGGGACAAGGAGGCGGGGGAAATTCCTTCCTTCCTAGCCTGAACTCCCTCCCTCCCCGGTTTAAAGTTTAGGGTTTAGGGTTTTGGATTTAGGTAGGGTTTAGGGCTTAGGGTTTAGGGTTCAGGGTTTAGGGTTCCGATTCTAAGTATTAAGAAAAGATTGGGCTGCAATTTCAACAGGGAGGCCTGGGTAATGAACCTGATAGTTTCTCCTCTTCTGGACGTACTACAAAAAAAGCCCCACAGCCCTGTTCCAATCCAATCCAACGAGGCAGGCCCCTGCAATAGGGATGCTGCCTGCGTCCCCCCTAAAACCTAAGCCCTAAACCCTAAACCCTAACGCAAGCCCGAAGACCTATCCCTTCTCTTGAATCGTCTGGCGCAGGGGCTTGAAGACAGATGCAGGAAGCTACAAGGCAGTAATCCCCGTGTAGTCCTTATGTAATATTACGAATTCTTATAACTATCATACACTTCCAAAAGCCTATTCAAATTAGTAAGGCCTCTTTTTGAAAGGCAGGTGCCTGACTGAATCGGTATCCCGAAAACCGGAGCAGAAGGCATCGACTATTCATCCGAGTGAAAGAAGAGGTTTCTACGACTCCTAAGTCATGGCAAAAACGCTTTAGGGGCTGAGGATTCGGAGGATGATCTCATGGTTGAGGATTTGGGGCTTTATGCGGCTTCCCAGTAACAAAGCCAGAACTCCAGAATCCTAAATCGACGACTTCTCCCTTAACATCCACCGCTTCGTCAAGAATGCGCACATCCGCTGCGGAGTTTGTGACCTTCCACGGATGCTGTTCTTCAGGACATCTCCCGTGCAGGCTGGGTGGGTTGCGGGATTTCGGGTCTAGGGCTTTAGGGTTTAGGGTATAGCGTTTAGGATTATTGGCCCCCTCAAGTATTGCTCCTGGAATCGCCCAACGAATGTAGCAGATTACATCACGTGTGGGCGAGTAACAATACAATAAATACGATCATCATGGGTCCAAGATAGCTCTTGCTTTCGGTAAACCGCTTTCTACTTTTGCTGTGACAATGATTACTGCGACAAGTGTTCTTGCACTGCGATAGCCATGCTTCCCCAAGTTTTTGCAGAATCCCCGAACTCAAGACCCACAGTCTCAATTTGCTCGGGTTGTGATTTAGGAATTTAGGAATTAGAGGTCGGGGTCGCAGCAGGTCTTTCTTCTCCTTTCCATGGATTAAGTTGGAAAAGTCATTGTTAAAGTAGATGGAACCATGATCCAGCTGGCCTCACTACGGCTCACTAAGCGTTCAATAAGCTCAGCGACCAGGCCAACAAGCCAGCCAATTGCACACAATTGCACTATCTTCATTCCTCAGCACTGACCGCCAAAGCCACTTTCAACAATATGCGGAGTTCTCTAAATTAGGGTCCCGTTTTAGATCCCCAGTATAGTACGGCACCCTTATAAACAAGGAAACCTAAAACAGATCCCAATTTAGAGAGCTACCCATATCCTAACATTGAAGCCTGGCCTCGTCGCTGAAGCCTTCACCGCCCTACGCTATGTCCCAAATCACGTATCACAAGCCCGCGATGCGTGCATTTTAACACGATGGTAGAGACATGCAAGAGCGACACAGATTTTGTGGTATGAGTCCCACCGGACCTCTATGCAAGAGCCCGACCTTCTACCTGCCAGGTTTCCATGTTTGGGGGGTCTCATACTTGGGACGTTTGTAATGCTGCCAAGGAGTCGACCAGATTGACGGTGGGGACATCAATGCCCGTATGGGTACATGGATCCGCCATAGGACCACCGAACTAGCAGCAACGACGATTTCAGCAACTGCCGTATCAGCAGCAACATAAGCTGCAAGAGCCATTCAAGCGACCTCAGCATAAAGTTATGAGCACAATGTCGACGCACATATGTCAAGAAGGTGCCAAGTAAAGCCTTTCTATCCTGCACGCAGGTTTTAAATCTTGACCTGCCCCTGCATGTTGAGGTGTGCGCTCAGAGCCTATCCATCTTCCGCCTGTCCGGAATCGATGGCTAGCGGTCCGCGACGTTAACCACCCGCTGCCAAATGGCTAGGTGATGAGCTCCAGTGGTCTCGTGTGACCTCAAGGCACGGCTGAGAGCATGAGCAGAGGGAGGGGGGGTTTTCGGCTTTAGGGTTTTGTGTTTAGGGTTTAGGATGATGCTTCGTTTAAGCACATGGGGTGAAATTCTTTGGCATGGTTCTGCATTTGGGGCCGTGGCGATTACACTTAAGGGATCGTGCGTGTGGTTCAGCTCATTACCGTGTTTTTTTTGGCTGCGCTGGTCGCTTCTGGTATGCTTCGTTGCGCTGGGTGTGTCTAATCGCGTGGAATGGCGCGAACACAGAAAGAGCTTCACGAGAGTGGTCGCAGTCGCTGTGCGGGAGGGGGCTGTGAAAGCCTGGCCTTAGAGCCGGAAAATAAATATTAATTAGATTCCATATAAACCTTAAAACCCTATAAACCCTATAAGCCCTAAAGCCTAAACCCTAAACCCTATAAGGAGGTTTAATTAACAAAGGCCCAAGATTTTTCTATCAAACTCCTATTATAAACTATCAGGGCAGGGCATCTGGGAAGATTGGGCCAGGCAATAAAGTGCGCTTTCGTTTCATCACTCGCCTGCATCTGAGCTGGTCTGAGCTGCCCCGTCCGGCGGAGTTTAGGGTTTAGGGCTTGGGGTTTAGGGTTTAGGGTTTAGGGGTTTAGGGGTTTAGGGTTGAGGGTTTTGGGTTTTGGGTTTTGGGTATACCAGTGAGGATGCTCCCTTCGACGATCTGTGTTCGGAATCCTGATTCTGAGAAACTCTGTGGGGGCTCCCCATCCTACCATTTCTTGGTAGGGAACTCAAATATGATACTGTTAAAGCACGAGGGTTTCACTTCAGGAAAACGGATTACCTGGACATCCAAAGTCGGTAGAATAGTGGCCCAACACCTATAAAAGTCTGCCTATGCTTGGGGTCCAGGTAAGGGCTAAGGGTCTAGTTTATTACGTTTAGGGGAAATGCCCAGATGATGAGAAAGAGTCCTGAGTCCCTGTGCTGAGGCTAAGTATGCGAATCCTCTGATAGCCAACCCCTAAGGGTCCATGTACCCAAAAAGCATATACCTTGGCCCCATAGTACCTATGTAAGGACTACTTTAAGGCCAAAGTATATACTGATACTATTTGGGTACATGGACCCTTAGGGAACCCATTCCAGCGATGTGCTGAGGTCTCGCATAGACAATAGACAAGGACGGCTCCGATTTCCCCCTCCCCAACTTGTCCTTGACCTGGGTGTTCCAAGAGCACATGCTACACGTAGCCACGCTTTGTCTTTCATGGAGGCACCACCTTGCACGCATGCGCGACGGTTTAGCGACATTTTGCGGCTTGAACATTGGGATGGCTCATGCAGCTCATGAAGGGATCCTTATCATAGCAAGGATCCTGTCTTTAGGGGCCATATGTGGGTCGCCGGAGTTCTGAAGCTCCCTTCTATGTGATCAATCGAAAGCATGCGGATCTTTGTTTTCTCTTCAGGAAAACCAGCGTAGGCATACCTGGCCGCCAGGCCTCCCAGGCTCAGTGAGTCCCAGAGAGTTTAGGTCTAGGATGGCGAATGCCCGGTCTTGAAGTTTTACAGAAGGGTAACTGGCTACATTGTCTGCAGACACAGGAACGGCAAAGGAGCCCTTGCCCGGTAGCCCAGAGATCAACATTGCAAGCTTTGACTGCTGTTTCATGCACTGTGAAAACTCCAGGCACTTTGCAGAGCTGTGTCCGGAACGATGATGGGCGGCTTGTGGTGTACGATGCCACGTAGAAGCCCCCGACATCACGACCAGGTCTTCACAGCGAAGATGTCGCACGCCCGGACATGTGACTGGGAGCACTTTAATTCCTTTGGCATGTAGTCATGCGAGTTTCCAGACAAGGAGCCTAAGGACACTGTGAGAATTGACCAAAGATTCATAGCCTCATGGCCTTGGTGTGAACCAGATTGTAGACCGCCACTGTGACTGTAGTGAGCGATGTCTAGATGGGTCGACGCAACTTTCGGGTGAAGCTCTTGAGACCTGTACCAAACGACCTCGTGAGCATTTCAATCTCTGCCCGAGGCAATGTGAAGCGACAAAGGCAGGACACACCTAAGTCTAGAGTGCTAGGGTGCCATGGGTGTATTGTCACAGGGTATTCTTGTGATGGTAGCCATAGAACCCTTCACCAAATCCCCCCAAGGCACGCCGCGGAGCCATTGTGTAAACAACCTTCGTGTCAGAGTAACAAGACTGACTGAGATCCTTCTTTCATGCATGATTCTTCCCCCAAGGCGATAGGACCGGTTCAAGGTTCAGGTTTAGGGTTTAGGGTTTAGGGTTTAAGGTGCGTATAGTGACATGGGAGTAGCATCTGGACGTCGCAGCGACGGCGATAAACCCTACCCGCATGAGGATGCTTTAGGCGCCATGCTCTTTCCCTGTGTCCTGTTGACCCAGCAAGGCTAAATAGGAAGCTGAGAGCTAGGAAAGATACTTGTTCGGGGAGTAGCCACCTCTTCCGAGGGACCTCCTGATTATCATTCCGATGGAGTCCGATGCTACTTGCGCGCCGAACTCGCCCCGGACTCCTGCAGCATCTACTTCTGCTACGACCGCTTCCTCCTCGACTTCGAGCTCAATGAACCAACACCTGTTCTGTGCAGATTGTATGACTCAGAAGTCACATAGAGAAAGAGAAGATGATCACTGAAGTTTATGCTTAATCTCTTGGTTTGGCAAGATTAGACTAGGCGTGAGGTTTGGGTTCAGGTTGGGATCAAGGGAGCAATAGGAGAGGATAGACCTCCCCCCCCCCCTCCCCTCCCCACCAATCGTAGAAAAGGACACCCCCATATGGTACCCCTTGTTAGCGTTACCCCCTGAGCCAGTTGACTTCCTGGAGAGGGCAACCTACAGTCTGACCTCGCATTCGAACGACCCCTTTGGGCCCTTCTAGAATACGAGAGCTGATAGCCTATGCCTTGATTTCTGACTTGTATGCCTCAGGATTTGAAGAAGTATCCACTATTCCATGATCAAGTATTCTTGGGTTCCGTAGGTGAGACATTGGGCAGGCCCTCTCTCGCCACTCGCTGCTGCCGAGGGGCAGGCAACTATGGGCCTTCGTCAAGCTCAGAAAGATACCATAATAATAATAATAACAATAACAATAACAATGAATAGTAATGTTATTGTGAATCATTAGCTAAGGCAATCATACTAATCACAAGAGTCATACGAGTCATAAGAATCATAGTAGTAACAGTTATACTTATTAGTTATACTTATTGCAAATAGCAACAATGACATGAAGCAATCACAACAAGAATAATAACAACGGTACCAGTAACAAGAGAAATTCTCGTGATAGCAGTAATCGCAGTAGTCATAGTAGCAACCCAAAACCCTAAACCCAAAACCCAAAACCCTCTGAATCTATCTTACTTGCTCCACTGCTACCAAGCCCTCGAGCCAATACCCGAAGGCTTTCGGGTTTTGAAGTGTGGATGGGTGTCGGGTGCTTTATGCAAGGCTGGGGTTAAGGGTTTAGGGTTTAGGGTTGAGACTTGGGCGTCGAGGCTGAATTTGGACGGAGCTTGGGTTTTGAAGGGTTTACGAGCTTGCTTTACGTACTAATGAATGTTTGGGTTGCAATTATAATTATAACCCCCCCCCCAGGTTGTTTTGTCGAGGGTCTCTTAGGGTGTTCGCTATTTATTTATTATTTATGTATTTATTTATTTTATATTTTTTTTTTTGGGGGGGGGGGTGGCATTAAAAAGCTTCTGGCCGGTCCGAGGGCCGTACTAAGAGTGGTATTAGTAGCTTTAGTAGTAGTAGTAGTAGTAGTAGTAGCAGTAGTAGCAGTAGCAGCAGCAGGAGTAGTAGTAGTAGTAGTAGTAGTAGCAGCAGTAGTAGTATACAGTCGTCGTCGTCAGGCCTCTGGAGTAGCTGCTGCAGTTCTTGGAATCCAGAGTCCCTGGCTTCATGCCACAGCCCGCAACTCTCGAATACCAAAGCCTTTGGCTTGAGGCCCAGTAGCTCTTGCTTTCTAAATAGCCTTCTGAAGAAAGCCTTGCTTCTAGGACCCTCCCGCTTTGCGGGAGTATATTGTTGTCGCCCATCTGTTATTGCAATCAGGAGGGCTCGTAAGGGATACCCTTGCCGGCTTCGTGAAATGGCTGCGTTCATAAGGGATTCGAATCAGGCCGAGGCCTCAAGAATAGCTGCTGCAGTTCCTGGAATTCCGGAGTCCTGGCTTCATGCGAAAGCTTGCAACTCGCGAAAGCGTGGAGCTTCTGTCGGATTTGCTCTGCTTGCCGAAGGGTGGAGTGAAAAGTCTCTGGAACTGCATTTTGCTGGTAGTTCAGTGAGACGTGTGAGGAACTGCACTCGGCCAGCTGGGTTTAGGGTATAGGCTTCTTTTTCCTTTTCTTAAAAATAACAAGCTTTTCCTCAAGTCAGGTCCTAATTTTGTTGGGATCTGGGGCCAGGAATATTTCAAACGTGTTACCTCTTTATAAATATCACCGGAATCCCAAGATCAATTGTCTGGCCGGATCTGGGCTGATCTGGCTGCGCAATCTAAAGTCTTCCGCCGGGAATGGGCCAGGGAATATTTTAATTATCACCCGACTGATTCGTGTCACACCTACATTGCTGCCCTCATCTTAAACACAAAGCCTTAAACCCCTCAGCCCGAAATCCCTAGCCCTTACACCCCAAAGCCCGTAAGGCCTAAGACTTTAAGCCCCATAAAAGCTTTTAGCCCTACACCCTGCAAAGCCCTTATGAACCCTTTCACTCAGCCCAAAGCCCTAAATACTATATCCTACTAAAGCACACCCCAAAACCCTTTTCTAAACCCTAAACCCTCATCCCCCAAAGCCACAGTCTAATTCTATTTTGCCCCCCCTCAACCTTAAGCCCCTAAGCCTTAATAAACCCCGAAACCCAGTAAACCGTAAAGCCGAAAAGCCCCAAACCCTAAAACCCTAAAGCCCCAAAGCCCTAAGCCTTCGAATCTCTTTTTGCCCATTTTTGTGTCGACCCGCGGAGGCGAGAAAGAAGTCGAGCACCCGAGAGGCTCTCGAACCCTGCTATGGGTACTGCGATGAACCCTATATACCCTAAAACCCTAACACCCTAAAACCCTAAAGCCCTACTATAAGTCCTAAACCCTGAACCCTATTAACCCCCACTTGACCACAAAAGCCCGAGACCAAGATTCCAAGAGCCAAGCAATGGGCCTCGCGCACTCGGTATCTCATGTCGCTTGGGTTCATCCTCACTAGGTTTAGGGTTTGGGGTTGGGGTTTAGGGTTTAGGGTTTAGGGCTCAGGGTTGTGGGTTTAGGGTTTAGGGTTCGGGGTTGGGATCGTTCGACATTTCTTCCGGCCATAGCGTGATTTGCGCGGAGAGCCCATCGCAACTTACTGTAAGGCAAGTCCCTTAAATCATGAACTTAGGGCTCGTTTTCTGAAGCAATGAATCTTTCGACAAGGGGGGGAGGGTACGGGGACCCTTGGCTGTGACGATTGCCACATGGCTTCATGGGTTTAGGGCCGAAGGGGTTAGACGGTTAGACTTATCTGCCAAGCAGCGCAGCCGCCGGACAGCTCAGTAGTGGGCAAGACGCCTGCCTGTGTACGTGACTGTCATGATACTGCAGCACCCCAGTGGAGGCGATTGGACTTTGAACTTGCATCCTCTCGCTTTCTTGGGATGATTGCGATCTTCCCGAAGCTCGCAAAGATAATCGTCGATGACTAGGACCGCACTCGACGACTGCGGTGCTTCTCTGTAGACGAAAGCAAGACCGAGAATATATCAGCTACTTCTGCCGGATGCCCTGCCAGCCTCGCAGCATCGCTGCGAACAGCAACGTATCCATCTCAGTATGGGCTGAGGCAGGAATGGTGCATCGAGAGTTTAGGGTTTAGGGTTTAGGGCCGCATGCACGAAGAGGATGGCTCTGCTCAGGCGGCCAGCGGCAGCAAGGATGGGGAGGCACACGAGGCAAAGGACACGAAGATGAACGACGATAGTAAAACAAAACGGCTCTAGTCGCGAGAAGTAGTTGGGTCCAGGTTGGTTACGCACATAAACTTAGTAAAACCGTAATGCAGGAATCTGATTAAGAAACCCTGGCCCCACAACCCCGATATATTAGGATTGCCCCATAACCCCAATATATTAGGATTCATAGTAAGAACCCTAATAAAGACCCAGGGTTTCTTAATCAGGTTCCTATACTACGCTACACCACACACGATACAGGACTTCTCATCTTCCGACGTTGGACCCTAATTCAAATTCAACGATGCCTCAACCTTCTGCACCCTACCACAGGGCTTAAGGGGCTGGGGGATGTCAGGTTACGGGTTTAGGGGTTCGTAGTCTCCCCAAGCCCTAGACTAGACCCTAAGCCCAAGTGCGCCTAATAGGCCCCCTAAACCTCTAGATCCCTAAACCGGCCCCCCTAAACCCCAAGTCCCTAAATCCCCAGGCCCCTGAACCCCTAAAACTCATAATAGGCCCCCTTAACCCCCAAAGTCCCAAATTCCTAAGCCCCTGAACCCCTAAAGCTCATAATAGGCCCCCTAAACCTCTAAACCCCTACATCCCTACTACCCCTACGAAACCCCTAAACCTTAACTAAGAAAGCCTGAAGCCCAATTCTATGCAGAACATGCCAGCCTTACCCATAGGCCCCCCTAAGTAGTTTCTTTTTGGGATTACCTTATAGGGTTTGGGGTTTATAGGGTTTAGGGTTTAGAGTTTAGGGTTTGGGGGTTACATTATAGGATTCCTGCATATAAACCATATTTAAAGTAGGAACTACTAAGGGGCCTATGGGTAGCTGCAAAAACCAGTGCCAGGCCTCCGCGGACTCAGCCGCTGCCTCAACGTTTGACGGGGCCTCGGAGGGTTTAGGGTTTAGGGTTCAGGGTTTATTGTTTAGGGTTCAGGGTTTAGGGTTTAGGGTCGGGGCGTCTTTAGGGTAGGAGATGTCTCTCTTTTTTACGCCATTTAGGGCTCAAGTCTGGTAGATGGGCTGTGGCAGGGGGCTGGCTTTCACAATCCAACTGCCCAGAATTCTGCAGATCACACCTGCCTCAGCTTTCCAACGGCTTTCAGCCCAACTGAAGCGATCACGAACCCTAAACCCTGAAACCACCCTACCCATAGGCTCCTTAGTAGTTCCTTTTTGTGGTTGGTATTTAGGATCCTACGAAACAATCCCAAAAAGGAACTACTAAGGAGCCGATGGGTATGCCCTAGAGTCTAGGGCCTAGACCCATAAAAGCCCGAAATCTCCAAAACTTAGCCAAACCCCGAAGAACCCTCAACCACGCCCTTAATCCCTAAACTTCAAACCCCTTGCGGCACCCTTACAGAGACCCTATCCCTAAGGCTCAAAATAGCCCAAAAGCCCTATATAGCATGGTCTTTGGGAATATGAGTCCTTCAAGCCTTAAGGGTATAGAAGCCCTTATAGATCCTTGCAAACCCCTAAACCGTAAACCCTATAGAAGCCCTTATAGATCCTTTCAAGGGACGCTATAAAAGGAAGCCCAGGACTCAACCCCTACATCCAAAGGCTACCCACGCTAAAACTGGGTTTAGGGTGTAGGCGGGTTTAGGGTTTTCGGGTCCAGGGTTTTAAATTTAGGGTTTTCGGGTTTTGGGATTTGGGGTTTTGGGTTTTGGGGTTTGGGGTTTAGGGGTTTTGGGTTTAGAGTTTTGGGGTTTGGGGTTTAGGGTTCTTGATTAAGTTGCCATCATAAGGAAACCATATTACTTACTATAGATCCCTATTATGGTAGCTTAAATTCAATCCCTTAACAAGAACCCAGTAAAGCCGCAGCACCCGAACTCCTAAAGTGCAAGAACGACGCCTAGGTCCGGAAGACTTATACACCCTTGAGCTAAACCGGCCTCCTATCTTTCAGGATTGAAGGGCTCATCCCGGGTTGAGAGGAATTTCGCAATTTCAGGGTCTGTGGTGATCAGTGTCTTGGGGATTGCTTTGGGTTGCCCCTACAGTATGTAGGGTCTTGAGTCGCCATGCTGTGGCGGTCCATACGGTGTCATGGACAGACATGCTGCAGAGATCGGTTGTGCCGCAAGTGTCGAGTTGACCGAAAGGGATTGAACTCTGTCATACGTTTGCAGCGGAAAACCCAGCATCCAAGCGGTGAGGCACAAGGGGAAGGTTTGCTCTGCAAAGAACGTGCCACAGACTTTGCCATCTATTGATCCGACTTCATGGAAGAAAGACTATTCCGAAGCTTTGTTGTCCGAGCTCAACCACATCAGATCGAATGTCAGCAGCATCAGCCTCGGCGAGCTCCATTCCATCATGGCGTGTGCACATTCTCATATGAGTATATGTCTAAACTCGGGTCCCTTTGGGGGGTCCTTTTTATAAGGGTGCCGTACTATATTGGGGACCTAAAACGGGACCTAATTTAGAAAACTACCGTTTTATAGATGGACTGAACGCATCGTCAATGCGTGAGAGCGAAGGCAAGCTACCAGTTTTGCCGACTTCGTCCTTGGTTGCGCTCAAGGAACCTTCGAAAGAACAAAAAGCCCTACACTTTAGGGTTTAGGGTTTGGACACCACACCTCATGCCCCTAAACAGAAAAACCTAGACTGTAGACCCTACAAAGAAAGAACCATAACCTACATTTTTTCTGCAGGGTCACTGCAAATTCTGCATCGGGGATTAGATGAAGATCATTCCACAAGTGTGCTATAGTAGCTGAAGGTAGGCATAGGGCTACATGTATATGAGATCGTGGTAACCCGAGCGAATTTTCAAAATGTTTGCTTAATGGGAACTAGGATCTGCGGGAAATTAAAGGCAAGTTTACCAAGTTTTTTCAGGTTTCTAATCGTTCACCCATTTGCCAGGATCTGGCAACTATGTCACCCATAGCGTCTCTGTCTCTTTTCTTATTCAAGCAATTCTCTGTTTGGTCCCCAAAAAAGCAATGACCAGAGTCATAACAAGACATTGTCGTAAGTCTGCACCCAGAACCCGAACAGCCCACAAACCCGTAACTCAGGGAGTGTTTGGAAGCACCCTGTGCTTGACGCAGCCTGCTCTTACTGCGCTCTCAGAGTTTTGTAGCCCTTGGAAAACACCCGAAGCCCAGACCCAAAACCTGTAAGCCCCAAGACATATTTAAACGCCTAAACCCCTAATCCCCTATAACCCCCTAAACCATACACCCCAAGAGCACGACACCTTAGAGAAGAGCCGGATTGCCCAGGCTTCCAGCCGCCGGCTGCCACGGTGCGATGGGAGGGAAATGGGCTTGAAGCCAATAAGGGTTTGGGGCGTAGGGTTTTGCATTTTTTCCGTCAGGGATTCTGCCATACAGTTATATCATAATGAGACGACAGCCTTGAGTCTAATCATTCAGGCGCCTATAGCAGAAGATTTCGGATTTGGGCTTTCGTTGTTTTTGGTGATGCAGGTTTGGAATCCTAGGGTTTGGTGTATCCGAGAGTGGACTTGCGCAGGACCCTCGGGCTCCGTAGCAATTTCAGGATTTAGGGATACTGCAGCCGTTAGCCTGTTTTCACGCATGGTGTGTGATATCCATTATTCAAAGGACTCTTTGAACTTTCCTATAGGCTCTAGATGGACCAGTTTAAATCTCGTTATTTAGAGACGGAGCTACACATCCCATTTAAAGCTCCTACTCTTAAACCTTAAACATCTCAGTCTACAGCTTGCAGTGTATAGAGGCCAGAACAGATTGCTCTTAAACTGGTGTATGGAGACACTCCTTAGGTCCTTAGGTTTGATGAACGGTGGTAGCTCACTCATGACTATTTATGGCTTAGGGCTCAGGTTTATACTACGTGCAAAAGGAATAGTGCAGAAATTGATGGTATTACGGTGTATTGCGTAAAGTGATGTGTGGAGGCACTGTGCGGGGTTGAGTCCCACGGCAAAGCATGCTCAGTCCATGCTCACGGGTTAGGGTACATGGACCCTTAGGATAAACCCGAAAGATCGCTCTCAAGCGTTAAAGCCGGAAGCCCACATAGAAACTGCACAAGCAGGACATACGACTATTCCTGGTCTCAATTGTACCCCAAAGCCCTATTCTGGGTGCTTGTATTAAGGCGCCTCTATGGGGGTTTCCGAAAATAGGGGACCCTAATATAGTACCCCAAATAGTAGGATCCTGTTCCTTATTCTAAGGACACTAAGATAAGGTCCCCTTATTTTTCGGAAAGTCCTATATTCAAGAATCCGCCAGGAGCCGACTGCCGTCCACGTGCTCTTTTCTTGATGGGACTACCCGGCGCAGGGAAGAGCACCGTGACGGACTCAGCTCTCATTCTTCCCGTGTTTAGGATATACCCATAGGGCCCTAAGTAGTTCCTTTTTGGGATTACCTTAGAGGATTCGAAATATGAATCACAATAAAGAACTACTTGGGGGCCTATGGGTAGGCATTTCTAGAGACCATGGTTTTGCCGAGTTTAGGGCTCACGTTTCTGCGGGCTTTCGTTCTGTATTTGCTTGTTCGTTATGTGACTGTAGCTTCGGATTCAGAGTTCTTGACTCGGCAACGGAGGCTTCGTTCGGTAGCAGCTCGCATGAGGGTTTTGGGCGCCGGGCTTAAACCTAAGCCCTAAACCTTAAAGCCACAAAGACCAGAACTTTTCGAGCGAGAGGCCCGAGACGAGCAGCAAGTGACAAGCTTAGTTGTGCCTGCCGAAAGCCCTCCGAACCGAAACCTGATCCTCAAGCATAAAGACGGAAGGAGCACCCAAAGGGTCTAAGGTTCATGTACAGTTCCT
This sequence comes from Symbiodinium necroappetens, assembly GCA_905231915.1. Taxonomy (NCBI): domain Eukaryota; class Dinophyceae; order Suessiales; family Symbiodiniaceae; genus Symbiodinium; species Symbiodinium necroappetens. The sequence goes on from CAJNJA010089352.1 coordinate 19,804, forward strand.
CCGGATTCCTTTGTTTTGTAAGTCTACTTCCTTGGGGTTTCCTTACTACAAGTCTACTAAGTATGCTGCAATATACTGTGGAGCGCAGCGAACGGATTTGCAAAGCAATCGCGCTGCTGCAGCTATTTTCGCTCCGCGAGTTCAATGGGTCGCGGAC
>CAJNJA010089363.1:0-47748 GCA_905231915.1 Symbiodinium necroappetens
ATATACATATACATATACATATACATATTACATAGACATAGACATAGAAGACATAGACATAGACATAGACATAGACATAGACATAGACATAGACATAGACATAGACATAGACATAGACATAGACATATGCATATACATATACATATGCATATACATGTACAGCAATACATATATACACATACAGATATACACATATACATATGTATATATATATACACATATATATACATGTATAAATGTGTGTGTATATATATATATACAGCTATACATATATACACATATACACATATACACATATACATATATACATATATACATACGTACGTAAATCCGTAAATACATACATACATATATAGGTAAATACATGTATACATATATGAGTGAGTGAGTGAGTGAGTGAGTGAGTGAGTGAGTGAGTGAGCGAGTGAGTGAGCGAGCGAGTGAGGGAGTGAGCGAGCGAGTGAGTGGATGAAGGAGTGAGGGAGTGAGTGAGCGAGCGAGCGAGTGAGTCTTTGGGTGGGTGAGGGAGTCAGGGAGTGAGTGAGTGAGCGAGCGAGCGAGCGAGTCTTTGGGTGGGTGAGGGAGTGAGGGAGTGAGGGACATGCCTGCATGCATGTCTGTCTTGTTTGCTGCTTTCGGATCTGTGGGCAATGCCTGCACGACGAATTTGAAAATCAGTGCGCACATGAACAAGATGACCAACAGCCTCAGACGTCAGAACACGGGCTCAAGAAAAATGCAGGGCTTAGACCCCACTCTGATGCAGAGCCTTGCATTTTCTGCTTGAGGAAACTCCTCCCAATTTCTGCCCGGCAGCAAGCACATGGTGGTCATCACACCCCGCATGGCTGCCGAGATGCCTGGCCAGCACATGGATTGCTGCGAGGTGCTACATCTCTGACGGCAAGGTGCAACTTCTCTCCACATGGCATGTAGTGACAAGACTTCCACAAGCGAAATGTTGCTTTTGGTTCGGTCAACTTCTCCGGAGCCGCAACCGCACAAGATTGGACGAGGTTAGGCCATGCGAAACGCTCCTCCCCTTTTCGCCTTTCAGCAGCATCATCGCTTCTGGAAAAGCTCGAAGAAGGCTCGTCAGGCGTGCCATGCGCACTAACCGGAGCCTCAGCTCGAAAGAAGACTCTCCTTCTCTACATCTTACCATCTCGTCATGACCCATATGATCGCATACATATATACATATATACATACATGCATGCATGCATGCATGCATACATACATATATACATGTATGTATATATATATATATCTGCCCAGACACAGGCCTGCTTATGTATTTACTTACCTACCATCTGCGATGAGTATACACAAGTATATGACTCAGGATACAAGCATGTGACCCCTTTTCCTGAGCTCCGGACGCCCGAAGAAGTTGGAACTCCTGGAGCGCCTCGCCTCAGGGTTTAGGGTTTTAGGGCTTAGGGTTTAGGGCATAGGGTTTAGGGTTTAGCGTTTAGGGAGCTCGAGAAGGGCAACTGCGGACTAGAACGGACAGTACACTGATCAGATGTGATTATCTGCATGCTTGAGTATACACGTTCATCTTGATATGTAGAGCGATGCAATATACATATGACAACATCAATACTATATGCATATACATATACATATACATATATATATATGTATATATGCAGTCAATTTATATATATGTATATATATATATATTAATATGATTGTTGATCTAAATTGCTTCATGCCGAAATGACTTTCTTCACGAATAAACATTAACTTCAGCGCCACCATCTCGGAACTGTCGCGAAGGCATATTTACATACCTTTGCAAGTTAGAACCCTGAGTTATAAGCTATAAGCTTCGCGATGACAAGTTGTTACGGACATTATAACTAAGAGCGTTTTGGCAGGCTTCTTAGGTGTGTTAGACAGGCTTTCGTACCAACGGAGGATTGAAAAGCTTTCTTCATGGGGCTATTCCAGGGGTCGTAAGGGCTTCCTAGGAGGTACTCGCCAAATGCACCAAACAATGTCCATTGGGGGTGGTCTTGATCTGGCTACGTCGACTTTAACTTCACTTACACAGAACATACGCGACGCGCTAAACCCTGTACTGGAACCATTGTTTTGGGTTGGTCGTTGATAAGATTGTGGGTCGTAGGTATGGCGGGTAATGGTAGCAAGTGGAGACAGTAACAGTAGCAGTAGCAGCAGAAGTAGTAGGTAGCAGCCGTAGCAGCAGCAGCAGCAGCAGCAGCAGCAGCAGGAGCAGGAACAGCAGTACCAGATGCAGTAGCAAGAGCATGAGAAGTGGTGATAGAGTAATAACAAAAATAATAGCAATAGTAATAATAACACGGCAGGTAGGCTAAACAGATAACTTTCGCAGAAAAAATAACTTTAGCGCACCATCGCAGAACTTTCACGAAGGCATATTTAGCTATGCAGTTGTCGCTTCATATAGGTTATGCCGCAAGGAGCTTTATATCAACCACCATATAAATGTACGAGTATGTATGTATGTATGTATGTATGTATGTATGTATGTATGTACGTACATATTTGTTCAATGAATGGTCTGTTTAAACTTGTATTTTCTTTATATTTACAATGTTAGTTTGTGTTTCTATCAACTTGCGACATATAAACAGTGCATAACCCTAGGTCATGCAATATATGAGACAGACCGACGGCCGATTGGAAGGGTTGGGTCATCTGCTCTTGCAAACTAGGCAGAACGGCCTGATTCCTCCTAGAGCCGACATCCAGGCTCCCAACTCAGATCTGGCAAAAATATGATGACAATCGGAACGATCCAAAGCTCGGCCACCATCAGGATCACCAGAATCTCAGCATGCGTGCACAGACATACGCTCTCGAACACGTACGGCATGGCAGCAGTCTATCCCGTGTGTGGAGCTTGTTCATTCTAGATGATGCGAGCTTGGGATCCCGGCCAGATCAAAGATGAACCACATATCATGGAAGCAGTTCGGCTTTCTGCGAAAGCCACAGAAGCGAATTATCAACTCCGCAGTGAAGAACACCTGCGTTGCGAGGTGACGGAGCTGTGCTTGTGTATACAATATAACATAAATATATATATATATATGTATGTATGTATGTAGCGTATATAAGTGAGGATATATATATATATATGTGCATATATATATATATATGTATATCTGTGTGTGTGTGTGTGCGCGCGCTGAGCTTGTAGCCACATCCTGTGCTCCAGGCAAAGAAAACTGTGCAGACATTCGTAGCCATGTACGACCAGAAGTCTCCCTGTTGAGACGGATTAACGTGAGACTGCTTCCCAAACCTCATGCAGACAAAGCCACGCAAAAAATGTTCTCAACCACTGCGAAGATAGGGTTGACCTGACACAAGCCGGAGCAAGGGAAGGTCTCTCCGACCATGGGCAATGCTGACAGTCAAAACATGCGAAACTTGGAAACCTCTAGGTGAGCATGGGGCAAAGGCGGGATGGGTCAGAGAATTTGTTGACGTTGGATCTGGATGGTTCTGGGTTGCAACAGCTAGCGCTCTGAGACTCCTTAGCATGGATACAAGCAGCAGTGCCCAGTGCAAAGCCTTCCCGTGCCTTGTTCCTTTGCCAAAAACGTGCCCCATCGCCCACGCCCAAGCTATGACCTCCAACCAAGAACACCGTCCCCTTTCGCGCTGAAACCCAAAGCCAGCCATGCCTCCCAAAACCCTGAACCATCCACCACGGTCTTCGCACCTCACACTGCGCAGCACGGGCTTCATACCCATCCACGCGAAAAGCCGAAAAGCGAAACGTCGCAAAGCAGCTTTGGATAAAGATTTGCGCGGGAAAACCAGAAAACCCGAAAAGGCTTGAAGTACAAAATTAAAATAGCAAAAACGTCTAAAAAGTACAGCTAAAATCGAACAGTATGAATTCCTAAAAAACGCAAAAAATCGACAAGTACAGCAAAACGCAAAGAGTCGAAAAGCACGCGCGAAAAGTCTGAAAGCACAGCAAAGAGCGAAACGTCGAGAAAAAACTGAAAATCGAAAGGCACACAGAAAGGCGAAGAGTCGAACAGTCCAAGCCAAACAATCGAAAACAATCCAAATCAATCTGCAAAAAACCTAACCACCGCAAAAGGCAAAAAATCAACACGTTTTGTCACACGTCACTGAGACATCTCTTCTGGGGAGTTCGTCTAACGCACAATCCAACGCAGCCAAAAGTGTCTGTGTTGGATACTTAAACTCAGCAGAAGTTGCCATTTGGTGGTTTCCAGACCCGACGAATACGCCCAGATGCCCGAGTCTTGTCCACTTTTGGTGCTGTCGGAACCACGAGATGCTCAAAATTCACTGAAAATGGCCATTCAGGGTTTCTCAGACTAGAAAAATCGAAAATGCTTGCACGCACAAGGTTCTTGGTTGGCTCCCCAGAGCCGAAACCTAGATCTAAACGTCTGTGTCTTGGTCACTCTTGGGTGCTTGCGGACACACGAAATGCTCCTAGCTCATTGAAAGTTGCCATTTTGGGTGCCCCAAATCGGAAAAATGTAACGAAATACGAATAGCTCCGTTCGTTCTAGGTGCTTTAGGATGCCAAGTCACGAAAATTTGCGAGTATGCATGTCCCAAGCCTGTTAACAATCAGTCGAAGTATCAAAAAACCGATCAAAGGGAACATGCCCATGCTGCCTATGTTGCACAAAGCCGAAATGAAAACACGTCCTAACGCCAACTGTGCTGCTCCTAAGACCCGAACAACAAACAAAGAAACAAACAAAAATCCACATGTTTTGGCTAGATAAGTGTGTCATTGAAAAACCCGAACTGTCAAACAACATTGAAAGAGAACACTTGAAGAGTTCGCCTACCCCGAAAGCTCAGCCAAAATTGCTTGGGCGGAACCCGAGATTCTGCAAAGTCTGCCATTTAGCTCGACTCTGATGAAAACTTCTGCTACGACTGGTGACAGTACTACTACGACTACTACTTGCAGCTCCCTAAGGCTTACCCCTAGCCTAGCCCCAGGCCTACCTACACTGATGCCGATTTTCCACAAGCCCTTACCATCCCTTACCCCTATCCAGCCCAACCTCTTGGCCTGCCTGCCCGCCCCCCCTAGACCCAGGCCTCTGGCGCTTGGCCTCGTCAGAGCTAAGCCTACCCCTAGCCCTAGCCTGGCCTGAAGCTTCTCTGTGAAAACCTGAAAAGGATGGAAAATTGTAGCCGAACACGAAAAGTCGAAAAGCCGAAAACTACCGAACAGTTCGGAAAGCTCAGAAAGCCGCTCTCAAAGTCGAAAAGCCTGAAACCCCAAAAATACAGAAAAGTGCGACAAGCGCAGAAAAGTGCGAAAAGTCGAGAAGCCTAGAAACTTGAAAGGTACAGCAAAGTGCGAAATGCGCAGAAAAAACGCGAAAAGTCAACAAAAAGCCTAAAAGCCCGAAAAGCACCTAAAGTGCGGAACACGCAGGAAGCTTCGCGTTTTCCGAAACGCGAAAAGTGGAAAAAGTCGAAAACGTTCTACATGTAGAGTTTCGACTTTTCGAGATTTGGTTCGGTTCTCCGCTTATCGAAACCAACGCCCGCCGGCACACTCAGCAACCCTCTGACAACAGTTCTCAGCCTCGGCTTGATAGAGGGAGTGCGACTTGTGCGTGTTGTTGTCCTGACCGAAGACTGAAGGCCCAGAGCACAAAGCTCGAAGGAAGCAAGCATAGTGCAGGCAAGTTGCGGCTTCAATGCCAAGCCAGAAACAGTAGGCGATGACCATGCCCATCGAACCTTGCACTCTGCAACCTCAAAACCTGAGGACTGCACCTCACCAGGCAAAGACGCCCAACCCCTGAATCTGAATCAAAACCCCAGGGGCCAGTGCCTATGAAAGCCCAGTGGCAAGAGAAGAAGACGGGGCTTGCAGCGACCAGCCCGCAGCAGCCGTTGTGATAGGGACTCTCCTTCACCGGCTCCTGCGATTCCCAAAAACATTCAAGACCAGCCTTAAGACCTGGCTCAACCGAATCTCAGGGTTGGCTGGCTCGGGCTGGAAAAGGCTCACGAGAGCTCCATGTGGCTCCTGATGTGAATCTGGATCCACGTGCCTCTTGCGCCTCTTCTGGTAATCGTGGAAGCGCTCCTGCAGGAGTATGTAACGGATCTTGGAAACATGCTGGCATCCAATCCGCCCATCCCTAAACACTCGACGCTCGCAGTCAAGGCAGACCGTACAAGGAATGGCACTTGGGCTAAGATTTTCTGTGCATCTTCGCCTTCCGAGGTTTGCCCGTCTCCAGCGTCCTGGAAATGCGCAGAAGGACGCTTGTCAAAGTCCACACGTGGCATGCATACGTTGAAACTCTAAAGTCTAAGACTCTAAGACGCTAAAATTCATTGGGCAACACCTGTGGGGATTCAGGATTAGCTTACTAACGCTTGTCTGACATGTATGAACCACGTTGCAATTGCAAACGAAGCAGCTTCCACTGCGCCGATTTTTTAGATGCCCCAACTGAGCAAGACCTTCTGACAGAAAGCTCTGTGCGCGAATGCACGTTGATTAGTCAGCTACCCGGGGTCATGGTCCCACGGTTGGAACTCCGCAGTTTAGGAACTCCTGGCAATCCTGTTACGATGGTCTCAATCGGAGACAGCCGCTTTGCTGATATGGCGAAATTCCGTTGTGAATGATGTCCTCACTGCTCTCTTCCATGTATGCCCATCACACGGCAGGTTCATGATGTGTCGGCTTTGCGAGACCGCGTAAAAAGCCCATTCCATAGCAACTTGTCTTGAGCTCTCGGGTGAATCACGCGAAAATGGTTTCAGAGTATGCGCTGCTTTCATAACTCAACATGGAAGGCACTCCCTTCTGCTGGTAGGCAGGTATACCTGGCTCCCAGCGCGCTCTTCCAAGCTGTGGCTGGTGGGCACATTTGGAAGGTGTGCGTTGCTGGATGCCACCTGTGGCAGTTTACAAAATCGTCCCCTACGGTGTGCTTATTTCAAGCCGGCGTCCTGATGATGCTGCCCAGGAAACGCACGAGCTTCTGTCCTTGGATACGCAAGATTCGCTCGACATGCGTAGTCGCACCGACTCGAAAAATTCCCGAAGCCCATGGGCCAAAGGCTCATGCGAGCACCAATGGCTCTACAACTCCGAGGAATGACACAAGCCAAACTCAACAACAAATTCTTGCGTGACTGCGTAGGAACAGTCACCAATAGATGTCCTTCAACAAGCGTCTGCAGGAAAAATCACCAGCCCTGTTCACGTTCCGGGTGTTGCCAGAGATGGGGTCATGCTGGAGCATGTCCTGTTCAATTGATCCGAGCTGTTCGGGTTGAACCTGTGATTGAAATGACCAGCCTCAAAGAAAATCTCCATGGGGACGGATCCTTTCCTGAAAACGCACGCCGAGACAGCCACATGCCCGTCCGTCGAGGACAGTGCACGACAACACAGCCAGCAGCAGCATGCCAAGCGTCTTTCCAGTCTGCACCCTGGTTTTGGTCTCCCCGGCACGATAAGCTTGCTCGATCTTCGTGCTCACTTTGCGGGGATAGTCTCGCCAACCTCAGTTCATAGAGAGTCGGGACCAAGAAAACAGTCCGTGCAGCACTGGCCGCTTCATGTTGGCAGGTGGAATCTTGAAGCATTGCTGCCCGAAAGGCCACTCCGGTGCTCCCACTGCCAGCTGACGCTAGGGAAGGGATCCTCTGATCAGCTGACTGTGATCAGTGCTTTCTCGGATGAGGAAAAGCGCCTCCATGTTCGTGCTCATCGCATCAGAATGCAGGGTGTTAAAGGACACCCAAGCACCTGTCGCGGAGCAGATGTTGCTTGCAACTGTAACCGTTGCTGCTTCTTCGCATGACGTCCCATCAACTTTTGTCAGGGACACCGAAGCACAGCTCAATTGTCAATGGTAGCACTCTTGGCAAGCTGCGACCATAAAAAGCAGTAAGCCGGGTGACCTATCTTCTGCTCGATGTAGGACTTCCCATGGCTGTTCGGGGATGCCTGAGGCTGGCCACGATAGCAGGCCCACTCCACTGCTGCACAAATTCTGCCTTCGCAGTATGAAGAAGAGAGAAATCCTCCGAACGCACGGTCGGAGACTTTCATTGCCATGTTGCGCACTTCGGCGGCGCATCATCAGGAGGTGCTACAGACACCGATGTCGCCTGCGAGATTGCAAAGTGACTCGGGAATGCACGGCGAAGCCTGAACCGCCCTAACCGGCCCTAACCCTCCCGCCTCCGGCTCTGGCGAGGCGACACGCACCGTGGGCTTCGGGGCCTGGCCCTGCAGGCGCTGAGACTCCGTCGAAAAGGAAGCGTTCACTTCTTGGCTTTGTTTTGGGGACCTCGGTGTTGCCCACGGCTCCAGGCAGCTCGGAACCGGAAGCGACCTGAGCCGATGCTCTCGGTAAGGCCAAGACCGCCCGCCGAGGCTAAGCCCAAAACCACATGGGATTCGCCCAGCTCGGTGTCCTGGAAAGGAGGCGTCTTCGGACGTCTGATGACGTCGAAGCTCAAAGCCGAGGGTCCTCGCCCTTTGTCGAGGACATTGCTCATGTCATGCTAGCTACAGTGCTATGTGTTGGCCTGCTTGCATCTGACCCAGCGTGGGCGTTCAAGAAGCATGACTCTGTTCTTTGCATACTGCATAATGTGCTAGGGCTGCTAGGGTTTTCTTTCACGCGGATCATGAAGAAACACGCTTTGCGGTCAGCAAGCGCCAGCATGCTCTGGCGTGTGGTTGGCGGCGCTCCTGTGTCTAGGACTGGTCAAGCTCATGAAGCAGCTCAGCGCACCAGATCCAGATCGGCAGAGCGGGGGCAGACAGTGATGACACAAACATGACATCAGCCTGGCATTCCACTCATACGCCACGCCGCCACGAGAATTACCCGCAAGCCAACGGGTGCCAAACGAGCTCGAAAATCTCATCCTGCGCCCCCGCCACACTGGCCGGAAGCCGGATCCGCAGTGCCTCCGACAGGGTTTCATCCTCAACGCGAAGACAATTATTCCTGTGTCATACGATCACCCACAATTGAAAAGGAAGGCGGTTCGCCTGCGGCAGCGAGTGCAGCCGGAGCCTCTCGCACAGCTCGTAATGTTTGCAGACGTTGGCCTTGAATGTGAGACACGCTGAGCCACATGCCCCGAAGGCGCTTTGGCAAGCTCCAGACAAGCGGCCTGGTGTCAAAGCAGCCAAAACTGTCGCAGGCGTTGAAGGCTAAGCAAAGGCTGAAGCTACTCGGCTTATGCAGCCGTAGACCTGTTGCTGTCTCCGCCTGTGAGCGAAACTGAGCCATGGCCGAGAGTGCGAGGAAATCGCGGTGCCACCGGTGCCAGGCTCGACCTCAAACGTTAGCCAAGAGGGCACAGGAGGCATCACAGGCTTTTCGGAAGCTGAGCATCTTCCAAGAATGGATATCATAATTGGCTGACCAACATGCAGCAGCCGCCTTTTTTGGACGCTCAAGACTCATGTGTAGTCAGTGTAGTGTTTTCTCATGAGTTCCAACATCTCGAGGTCGACCTGGCGCACGCGACATGAGGTGCACCCCTGTGCCCTCCTCCGGGTGCAGCCGGGTGCAGCCTTGAGCCTCTCCGCATCGGAGCTTTCTTGCGCAGTGTCCTGCGGGGCTCCCGCATGCTCCCGCATCCATGTCGCTCCGAAAGACAGCGACTCAGTTTGACCGTGACTCGCAAGGCGGCTTTGAAGTCTGCAGGGGTTTTGACAAGGACTCCGGAGCCTTCAGCTTACTTGAGTTGTTAAAAGGCCTCGACATTCGATAAAAGCGCAAGGTCGCCCGCAAACAACTGAGCGCAAACGATAGGTGCCCTTTGAATGTCACGACAGGCACGGCACTGCAAAGGCCTCCGTTGGGTCCGAATTGGCCGGACTCTCCAAGAACAGCGAATGCGAAAACTACTGACTTGATACACGGTACACGGGCTTCAAGCTGTCACGAGGCAAAACTGCCTTCCGCAATGCAAAGCAGGGTCAAGTCTCATGGTGAAACTAAAGCTGCTCGCCTCGACCCGGTCCGAAGTGTCCCCAGCCGAGTGTGAGGGCTCCTGCGGTGTCGATGCACCAGTTCAGCTTTACAGTTACATTTACAGTTACTCTTTCCGCAGCCGCTCCTCCACGCTTTTCTGTGTCGCCTGTCGCAGAAAAAACCGCAACAGAGATGCCTACATGCTTTCGGAGCTGCGAGATGTGAGCGCGATGACTGTAATCGGCCCCGTCTGTGCATTTAGCTCTGACACACTTTGCCTCCGTTTGGTCCGAGTTGGTGCCAGCCATTGATGGCGGCTCCTTCAATAATTCATCTGTCCGCCTTACCTCTGTCATTCCAACGATAATCATGCCCTCTTCTGGGTCGTGTGCGCAACCCACATGATGGTGAAGAGGACTTTATGACGATGATGAGGCAGGTGATAGCAGGCTGACATAAGTAGTCTCACACTGTCGGATGGATTCTCTGACACAGCACATTCATCTGGCCGAATCGCAGGTCAAGCTCTACCACAAAAGCTCGCTGTGTCACAGAACTTACAACTCGCTTGCAAGACCACTACTTAAGCAAGAGTTCTGATGCAGCTCTGCTGTTCTTCGAGACTTGAGGAGCGTGGTCTGTTGCAAAGGCAAGCTCGCTCCTCGACTTTCTTTGCTTTTGCCTGACACACTGTGGGCATGCGACTCCGGATGTCTGAGCAATGTCAGTCTTTGTAACATGTAAGCTGTGATTCTCTGACCACGGATCCACTCTTGCTCAAAATTAGTTGGCCTGCGTCGCGCCCTTGAGCTTGACCTGCCAGCCGCTTAATACACCGAACGATATCGTGGCATGGCAACTTGCGTGTCTCCCTAGATTAAACTCTATGACTCTATGACTCTACGCCAGTTTAAGGCCCCGGTCTCCCGCTTTTTGCACACGGGCCAGGCACAACGAATCGGAGCTGGACGCTTCTGGAATCTGCATCAAGCACACGGCCAGGCATTTCCGAGAAGTCGCCACCGCGGATGAAGTGTACCTTGTGCTTGCCTACCTTGTAGCTCGAGGCCCATGGCTAGCACGATTTCCTTGTGCTCTCCGGTGATTGATGAGCAGGTTCACATCACAGTTTCATGCCCAACTTCAGCATCTCTTTCGGCAGTTCTCAGTAACTTCTTAGAACCATGAGGTCTTTTGCTCTGCTGCACGAGTCGCATCACATAGCCGAGCTAGCGGTTGTTCCAGTACCAGTTGCTGCTGACGTTGTGACGGGCCCACATCTCACAGCGCGCGGCACTGGCAAAGGAACTCGTAGTCTCGCCAAGACTTCCTCGCAGACATTGCTTTGCACGTGCGTGTGCAATTTCATTGGAGATCGTTGCATTTGGCGGCAGTGACTTAAGGGGGTCTTGACAGTTAACAGGCTCAACACGGTCAAGCTGCCTGTAGCCAGGCAGGTGGCAAGTGGCTGGCGATCATCCAGGGCTTCCCACCCCAAGTCAGAGAGCCCACCACTGCCGTGTCGAACGAAAGCTAACCACGCGGTCCTCTGAAAGTCCCCGCAGGATGCATCCTCACCTGTGTAGGTGCCGGGCTACATTGCACGAACAAAGCAAACCCGCTGGGTATCCAGATGCAGTCTGCTCACTGGACGGCACGGACTCCAAACCATAACTGGCTCCAGGCGCCCGTGGCAGCCGCAAGTTCCCAGCCATGGAAAGGATACCTCGGTTCTGGTCAAACGATGCTCACAGCCCAACTGCTCTTCTTGTAGTGTTCTGTGCTCAGATGCGGGTGCTTGATCTCCGTGCAGTCGGATCTCCATCTCACTGGTCTGGTTGGGCCGAATCTCGCAGGGCACACCAGTCCAACAAACATGTGCAGGACGCGCTCCGAAAACTGAACCGTGGCCTCACCATACCCATGTGAACTTGACTCCCGCCCGCAGCAGCAAGCTGCGCCAGAGCCCTGTAGCCGCAACCGTTGCCTGTCTCGCCTCAGCTGCATCCCACGGATCTGGTTTCTTCGGTTATATAGCTCATGGTTCACGCACTACGGCACGACCGTTGTTCTCGAGGTGCTGGAGGTTGCCTGACCAGAGCTTATTGAGCACCGAGTTGCTGTCGAGGGCGTACTTTGCCAAGTTCGGCTCGAATTCCGCATAGGCTACAGCCAGAGCAGCGACAAAGCTCGGCCCAAAGCCTGCACCCATCCTGGCATCACGGCATATCACGGCCACAGTGCCTCCCGGTCTTAGCTCGTGCCTGCTCCGAAGAAATTCCAGGAAGGCTTCGCTGGTTGCAAAGTCCGGGAGCCCCGGCGCCGACGACCCGGCCATCTCCGCCTGCGACGCGCCGCGACGGACGAACTGCTCAGTGCCGCCGTCCTCAGCCAGCCTCCATGGTCTGGACCACGAGCGGCACGCGGGCGTGGCGGAAGGCCTACTTACAAGAAAAAACTGCAGCCGAAAACAGCTTCGAGAAGAACCTCTGATGGGGAAGGTGAGCCTCTGCTGCCGGCCAGGGGATGGAGACGCCGTCCACATGAAGCAGCTCGGCCCAAGCAATTCCTTGAGGAGCTGGGGCAGTGGGATAGTCGCTCTGGTCAAAGTGCCTGAGCCAACGCCCCGAAGGTGTTCGGCATGGACTTAGCACGAGCAAATTCCGAGTTTCCTGGCCTGTAGCGCTGTGGCAATGAATCCGAGAGCCTGCCTGCATCGCAGTTCAAGAGGCATTCCAAGTCCATGCAGCCTGTGCTCGGCAACCACAAAGAGGTATCCTGCAGCTCCTTCTCCCTCTGAGACAACTTCGGAGTTCCAGGACTGCCGGAGAGGAGGATTGCACGGTGAAAGAGACCCACAGACTTCGGCGCGGCCAAGTGCGCATTGATCGTTGTGGCGCCCGCCGAATGTCCCAGCAGTGTGACGTTCCCTGCATCACCCCCGAAAGCTGCGACGTGCTGTTGAACCCAGCGGAGGCAAAGCTGTTGGTCCAAGAAGCCATAATTCCCACTTACACCGCGCGGATCTCTCTCCGACAGTCTGCTAGTCGCCATGAAGCCCAGCACACCAAGACGGTATTGGCAAGCAACCAAAATGATGTCCCCGGACAACGCCACCAGGTTTTGGATACCGTTGTATCCAGATGCATCGCCTCCTTGTAGGCCTCCACCATGCAGAAACCTCGCAGGTCCGGATTGAGGGTGTCATGTGCTTTGCTGTGGACTTCTATCGATGGCCCACTCTGAAAACTTCACGGTAAGGCATAGCTAAGATCGAAACACAACCACCGGCAGTTGAGAACATGACCCCTTCGTAGAGCAGAGCGGAGGCGAAAACAGATTCAGGTACAAACACTCTTCGCTTTGGCCAGCATGGCGTCTACTTGGATCACGCTGGAAGCACGCAGGGCCATCCGTAGTCGCAATTGTCGTTGATGGACATGCGAGGCTGGGTGGCATCCATCGTTTAGCCGTGCCAAACTGGATGCCCCGGAAGGCCGCAATAGACTTGGCTGCAGCCGCCTCCCAGCGACCTTGTATTCTTCCGCAAGTTGTGACGACCACTGGTGGACTTGTGACGAGCACATCCACCACTCTCCGGGCACGACTGGCCCAGCGGCTAGGAAGCATCACCAGACATGTCAGAAACAACCCCAAGAATATCATCCAGGCAGAAGCACGGTTCCCCCGCCCGCCCTCGCCCGACGCCAGGACCACATATCCTGTAGAAGGCATTGCGCCGAAACCAAGCGCAAAAGCTCAGTAAGCTGCGGCTGCAATCAATCCTGGCTCGAGCCGCCCGACAATGCCGACACTGGCGTTCTGCTCTTCTGCCTATAAAACGCAAGCAGCAATTATCCTGATCCTGGCATACAGAAAACGGAGTTCAAACTCCGTGGCTTCGGCATCTTGGGGAAACCTCCCCGCTTCCTGCGACTTCTACCTCCCCAGCTCTTGCCTCCGCAGCGCGCGTGGCCTCTAAGCGCAGCGCCTGCATGGAGCGTTGGTGGCAATGGGTCCGTGGCGATATTCAAAGCTTGAAGGGTTCTGCCAGCTCGCTGGTACTCGCTAGTGAAACTAGCAAGTGACGAATGCACGTCTTTTTGCTGTTCGCCTAGTTGGGCAGGTGTGTGGTATGCAGAACGCGCGGCCCTGCCCACAGATCGGACACAAGGATGTTGCTAAAACCCATGCAATGCTGCAATGAACTCGGGACGCTCTGCACAAGTGAAAGCAGCACGTCGTGCAGTCCGGGGGCAGCAGGTGGGAACCCGAAGGTGGAAAGCCGGGTTTTGGATGAAATGGCATTCTAAGCGTTCAGCAGCAAACCTTCCACAGGAAGAAGATTGATCTGGGCAGACATGTTGTTCCAATGCAAATTAATAGATTGTGATAGTGATAATGATGATGATGATGATGATGTTGCTGGTATGGGTGGGCATTCGTCCAATCGGGCACATCCGGGGTCCCGGCAACGTTCGCCAGTTTCCACTGCTCCAGCTCCTCTTGCAGTGGGTTCGGACATCTTTCGCGCAGGTTCACAGTGAGTCATTGACGAAGTCTTCGGTGCGCCTCGCTTTGGCTGAGCCGTGTGTCCCAGGCTGACACTGGACGGCAGGCCCTCGAGGGGTTGCTTTGGGTCAGTTCACCCTCCGGATCGGGTGGACATAAGCATGGGCGTAGTCACTGAAACCGGACAATGACATGACTAGTACATTGCTTCCGTCCCTCCAGCACTGTCCAAGCTCCAAAGCTCCAGCCTTCTCTCGAAGGGATTCAATCTGCCTGTCTCTGCGTCCTGAAAGAACCCAGGCTTGGCCGGATGCAAGACTTTACGGATTTATGGAGGCTTTGCGGAATTCTACGATTCTGGGCATCTCGTGCACTCTGATGCACCGGCGTCCTCCCTCCTCTCATTGTCAAGGGCGTACCTGAGCTGGACATGGGTTCTCGGATTCTGTCATGACCCTTCCGCGAAGCATCGACCCTGCATGGCTGCCAAGGGGCTGAAGCGCGTGTCTGTCATCTCGAACTTGCCGATCGTGGTTCATTCGGTTGACCTCCTTGGCACCTCAGGAATCTCCAATCCCAGTGTGGGGAGCAGGGAGCTGGCAATCCCGTCCAGTGCAAGTTCTGACAAAGCAGATATGCACCTCAAGCCATCTCAAAGGCTGAGTTGAGCCTCGAACTGAAAAGACCACGTGCATGTTGGAACCACTCTTCGTGTTTCTCGTACTCCTGCGGTCAATTGCTCGTACAAAATGCCTTGTACTGCTCTTCAAGATTCATGCAGGCAGCAACGGTTTGTCACCGAATACGAGGGCAACTACTGCACGTCTCCTTTCTTTGCATTTGGTGCAGATGCTGCTTGGCGATTTCCTCAGTCCAGGTGTGACTGTCCGGCACGTCTGCCCCAGCGTCCAAGCGTTGAACCCAAGTGCCAACATTGCCCCCTTCTGACAAGCAGCATGTTCCTTCCCGAGTTTGAGCACTTCAAACTCCCGGATGCTGCTGATGTCCATCTGCGTCAAACCAATCCTGAAAGTCTCGCGAAACATCGCCAGGCCGCAGCTTTGCTCTTGCCAGCACTCGTTGCCACCGAGAGGCTGCACCTGAGCCGCCATTCGAGACTGCTTCTGCGCATCGAACTCGATCGGCCTCAAGTCCAGCCCAGCATGCATGCTGGGCTGATGCAGCACGCTGCAGCGCAACAGAGAAGCGACAAACATGAGTGCGAAAACAACGGCAGTCAGGACAGTCTCTGTGCCAATCTTACCAAAAGCTGACAAGCTGCTTCTTCTGCGACAGAATGCGGGCCACCATTGCTTCATCGTACTTGATGGCCTTGCTCCTGGAGGAACCCTAATGAAATCAAGCAGTCAACCTCTGGAATCGGCTTCAGAATGCACCGATCCCATGCTGGGCTCCTGCATATCTGCTGGGCCCTCTCCTGCATGTTGTCGAGAATCAATTCGGGGTCTATTTTGCAACCTGAGTGCCGTGACTCCCTTCACTGCCGGCTGCTTTTGCTTGTTGGACGGCCCTTGTAGCCCCTGAGGCATCTGCGATTTATCAAGCTTTTCCATTGCTTTAGGTGCTTCTCCTGCCAGAAGTATGCCGGTTGCAGAAAGCTCGAGTCGCGAGTTTCCGGCCTCGATCATGCCATTGCTCACAGCCGAGGCTTTAATCAGCTTCTCGGCCGTACCTGGCGACGCCCAGTTTGCCTCGCACCCAGTTTGAGAAAGCTGCCAGATCCCTCCTCGCTTGCAGCGGAGCTGGTACTTGAGCACCTTCACCTTCCGAGCAAACGCCGTCTGCAATGCTTTCGAGACAACGGAAACAGCAACAGCACCCGGAATGCTAGGGCCAATCAACCAGACGACTTTTTGACCGCGCGTCACCCGTGACACTAGACTTCCATGATGCGACCCCCTTGCTGCTGACTTACACATGCATGCGTCCGCTTTCGCGCTCCGCCTCCTTCGGGAAATCCAGGTTCTGGACATGGTAGACAGCAGAAGGCTCTGCGCATACCACCTCAGCCATGACCTCATCGGCCTCACTAACCTGGCAAGAGAACAAGTTCAGGTGGAGCCTTGGGTAGTCCGAGTACGCAGCAGGCGCCTTCACGAGCACAAAGGCACTCTTGATGTGCGAGTCATGCTCCTTACAAGTCTTGCGAAGGAAAAAGCCCTTCAGCAGAGCAGAGCAGAGCAGAGCCGTCCTCTGGCGGCAAGTCACGAAGCAGGTTCACCAGCTCGCCTCGCCTCGGCCAGCGATAAGCTGATCCGCACCTAATTCTACAGTTCTACATGATTCTACATCCCCGCTTTTTTCCACTGGTCTCATGGCCAAAACAAAGGCTTGTAGCAGAGACAAGGAACCATTGACATCATCGCATGACATGTTTAACTCACTGCGAAAAGGTCGACTGGTCCGACCCTAACTAGGAACTAGGCGCAACGACAAGAACAGGTTGACACAATCCTGGATTATATCAGCAAATGTCGCAACATGCACAACAAACAAGCAGTGGTCCAGCAGAGAGCATGCAAAGCCCGACACGACGCAATTGTGCGGGCAGACAAACCTACTGCTTGAACCTCACCTCGGCCCAGAACCAGAAGCCCCAGACTGACCTAAAACCCAAAACATCCGGAATGCCAACTTCAGGATCCTTGGGAGGGAAACCTTGTGTGACGAATTGTACTGTCTTAAGGACTACACCTGCTCAAGACTCGTCATTCAAAGAGAATGACTTCGAAGTGATCTGTGCCCTCTGCCAGGTTCGAGAAGCAAAGGCCGTCGCTTCAGTTGTGCCAGCCGAATGGTGCCCAGGTGGCGCGCGGCCTTCGCATCCTGCGCAAGCCATCTGTGGAAGCCAGATCTTCACATTTATTGAAAGTCCGAATGGACGGCGAAAGCAGACACAGCCCGAAGTAGGCTACCTCGGCCTCCTTTGGCGCCTCCGCAACATCTGCGGCTGCCTTATTTAATCCGAAGCTAGCTGAGAGCTCACTCCCAGAAGCCGGGATCCGGGCCGGTGCTTCGCTCTCTTCGTCTGAGGAGCTTTCCTTGCGCTCCGCTTGCATTCCGTGAAAAGACCTGCTCTGCCTGGGCCTACAGTGGTCATGCGGCCAGACTGCAGAGCTGTCGGAGGAGGACGAGGAGGAAGATGTGTCGCTCTCGTCGTCGCTGGAGGCACTTTCTGCTTTCGATTCCTCAGCTTAGACAAAGCAGCTCCTGCCCAGAACTTCTCGCAAGGGCTCCGGGCCTCGTCGCCCTCTGCGTCCGTCGTTCCTACCTCAGAGGGGCCAGAGGGCCAGGCAAAAGAGAAACGTTACGGTGATCTTTTTCAGGTTCTGCCGAGTCGCCGGGGTGAGCTCGTCAGCCTGCTCCGCCTCAAAACACCACAAAACGCCAGTGCCATGCCATTGCTGGAATGGGCTCTACCGCCCCCGCCTTCTGTCTCTTGGCCTGCGGCTCCTGCAGTCCGTAACAAGCTGGAAGTTCAACATGGCGACAAAGAATTGTCTCAAGAAGTAGGGGTGGCGGATGCTCCTGCTCAGGCACCGCATCCGCTTCCTGCGCTGAGCTCCGAGAGGAGCCGCTGAGGTGCGAATGCACAAGGTGACGGCCTCTGCCTTTTGCCGCTTCGCCGCGTCTGCCATCGTTCCCACGCAGCCGCGGCATCGGCGGAAGGTACGGAAGCGGGCCGAAACGGCGCTGTGGACGGGCAGATCTGAGCAAACAAAGCACAAGAGGATATGACCTTCACGTCTCGGGTGGCTTCGTGCGTCGGAACTCTTGGGTTGGTTTGAAGCTCCCATGCCGCAGCAAAGTTTCTATGCTTTCCGGCAAAGCGATGATCAGCAGGCCAGACCCCCTCAGAATGCAAAGCTGATCTGAAGGCTCCTTCCTAAGCACGACACCACTCAGCACGTCAGTGAACTCGATGGTAACCTGCTGAGATGACACGGGCCGCAAGTCACACAATGCAACAATGCCTGGCCTCTTCAATTCCGCTGGCTAGCACCTAGCGGGGAAGACAGTAGGCCAGTTTGTGAAGGCACTAAGGGGTCGACATGGGTCGACAGACTCTGACAGACAGATGCGGGCTTTTCCGGTCCTGCAAGCTTCAGTGAAACGAAATGTTTGCATCGAATCAATCCTGCGAACTCCATGTCTTTCCAGGAATTTGCTCTGCTGTCTTGGACCAGCAAGACAGGTCCAGTATGGTCCAAGGATGTCCAGTGACGGCGACATCGGTACCATTGATCTCGTCCAATGCCTCCCTCTTAGCCGTTCTGCCGTGCGACGTTTGACAATGCACTTTGACATTGCACCTCAGTGGTCGCAGTTGTTGCTGTCCCGATTTCGGGCGTGTCACCTCCTTCCGCTTCCACCTGTTGTCTCTGTCGGCGTGGGATCGGCGCTTGGCTCTTGCTCCGCCAGCAGGTGCTCCCCGCACAAGCTCAAAGCTCCTTGACAGTCTGACCTGCTGCAATGCAGACTCTCTGTGTGGCTCGGGCCAGATCTGAAACAGCTGTTGCCAAGGCCCCCACCTCCAAGACCCTCGAGCAGCGCGATCCTGTTGCTGAGCCAGGCCCACCTCTGCGACATGGCCCGGAAGTCGGTATCCAAGACCGAGAAAACGGCCTGGCTGTGGAGGGCTCGGAGCCGGAGAGGCGCAGAAGCCTCGGAGGCTCCAAAGGCGGAGGGCGCCCCAGGCGGGCGGATGCGCTGTGGAGGCCAGGCCGCCGCCTCAGCTCCTGCTCCCGCGCCGCTGCGCCGGCGCTTCGCCTCCCGGGAGCAGCGAAGCAAATATGGGCCGCGCTTCAAAGAGCACTGCGGTCCGAGTCCGAGCGGCATCCTCTCGATGTAGGCCTTCTGACGCGCATCACAGTCCTCGTTGTCTCGTTTTCGGCTCTTCCACAATACCGCGTGCATAAAGGAATCCGGTCTGTCCTGCTTCGTGCTTGGAACGCACCTGCACAGTGCACAAGTAATCCCCGATCTGTTGCGATCGGGCCATCTTCGGGTGCCTCATCATCACCCGCTCGGCCACGCGCCGAAGCGACTCGTAATCTCGTGCCTTGGCGGAGCAGATCGCGGGTCTGAAGGGCTTCAGAAATACCTGTAACATCTTGCAAGACCTTCGGGGCATCCTTCTTGCCTGAGCCCGCAGCATCAGCATAGGTGCGGCCTGCATGGCCTGGCCAGAAACTCCAAGCCTGTTCGCTTGCTCTGGCCCTGTTGCCTTGCATCTACGGCCTGTGTCAACATTGAAGTACTTCAACGTCGGGTAGGACTCAATGGACTGATCTCTGCACAGCTCCTGCGAATCGCAAGTCATGCCGGTACCTTTGCTCGATGCCGCTGCGGCTCAGATGGCGCAGGGACCGACATCACCATCTGTTAACAAGGTCCTTGCCTCGTTTTCTGCCGCGGTGCAGTCAACGTCAGAAATAACGATGTCGCCTGGCGAGCAACAAAATGATGGAACTGGCGGATTGGAGATGCGAAGATTTGATGAGAGGACTAGATGATACTAGATAGCTGCGTGCAGCATCGGGCCTGAGCTCTGGTAAGCTTTGGCCAGCTGCTGCCATGCCGGCTGCATTGCCTCTGAGTCGCCGCTGCGCAGTTGTATAGAATGTGCATCAAACCTCTTAGGCTTTTCCACAAAGTGCATGGGTCATCCACCCACACAAAAGCTTCAGCCTGGCTGTGGCCACACCACGGAGCATAGAATCGGACGAAAGCGCTGCGGCCACCGAGCAATGCCTGCCACGCTCTCCGAGTCGCCAGGCGATTGCAGGCAACAGCTGGAGCGATTCAGGTGCCCCCCGCCTCCGACACGGCATCTCCGCCCATCCCGACCGCAGCCAGAAGAGGCAGCCAGCATGCCCATGTAGGAAGCATCACTATTGGCTGCAGGAACCGGAAAATGGCTTCTGAAAGCGGGGAACTTGTCGATCCGGCCAACAGGATGCCTTCATGTCACTAGCCACCCAGTTTCTCGAGCGCGGATGAAGAAAAAAAGCTTGCTGGATGTCGCTGCGGTTGTCTGTCGCTTGAGCTTCGGCTAAAGCACTGGCACAGGCGGAGCAGCCAACTCAGAGACGGAAGCGAGACTGATCAAGCAACACATAGACGTGGAATCAACACGTGTCCGAGCGACCTTTGTGGTCAGGATTCCGCCGGAGGGCAGCGGCGGCGGAGGCTGCGGCCACTTATGTTTGCGCTGGCTCACGACACTGGCTCTTTTCAGAAGGCGAACGGGCCCTACCTTCTCCTTCCAGATGGCAGTGCTTTGCTGCGTAGAAACCTCATACCGACGCTTGACAAAGCATGTTTCTGGAGACGTCGGCAACTGACACAAAAGCCCAGCATCATACTTCCCGATCCTGACGGCTTGCTGAAGGGACTGCAATGCGGTCTTGCGCTGCGACTGCATTTTTTAACGAAGCGTTGGAACCGATAAGTTTCCTCTAAGAGGAAGAGTATGCACAACGAGACAATCTGAGGTGAGCATGAGCCGAGCCATCTGAAGTCAAGAGGAGCTCTCTTGCCACCTCGTCCACCGCGACTGCAAACACGACCCTAAACTATCCTAAACCCTCTTTCCAGACAGGCCTTTGCTGAACCGCGAGAGCATCGAGGGACTGCTCACTTAGTTGCACCATCATCCTGGCTCGAACCAGCCTGGATGCAAGAGTTCCAATGGTAATCCCTTCTCCGAAACCATTACTAGGCCGGACTCCTGCGGGGCATGTTACGGCCAGGCCTTCTGCCACCAGCGACCCACCACTTTTGCCATGCGCTCACCCACGGCAGCAAGCTGGGGCGGAACATTCTGCTCGATCATGCCTTTGACGGGTCCAGATCATTTTCATGGCATGCGCCGCGGTCATGCTAATCCACTGTAGGCCTTTGCTGGGAGAGCTCAACCGCTTCAAGCCATCTTTATCGTGTCGAGGCAGCTGAGCAGCTCTTCAACCAGGTGTTCTGAAGCCACTCAATGCCACAGGTCCTGCTTGGCTCGCAATCCCACGCTGAAAGAAAATCGTGCGGCCAGGTCCGGTCCTGACCATTTTCAGCTTGCCATCTTGCACGCTGAAGGTGTCGCAGGCAATGACATTGAAGTTGGTGCCTCGGCTCTCGGTCAAGGTGGGAGCTGACACATGATCCAAATAAAGACTGAATACCGCGTGCATGTGTGTGTGTGTGTCTGTGTGTATGTGTGTGTGTGTAAGCGTTTTTTTGCCGGAATCGGGTGTTTACCGTAAGATCAGTTGGTTAGGCTGAAACCTGTACAGTAGGCCCCGTGCCCGGCATAGGTGTGTTGTGTAAGTCTTAGTCTTAAGTGCCGAGTCATTCCGTCGGAGAAATGTGCTGACCGCCCATGGGCGTCTTAAATTTTCGGCCGTATTTAAGAGCCGAACAATAGGAAATATCGTAGCATTATAACAAAAAAAGCAACAGGAAGGCTTTTTCTTAGCAGAACCTGCGTGGAGTCTCCAGCAAAGTGGGAAACACAAGAAATCAGGACTTTGTAGACACTCACATGGAAAAGAGAGGCATCTTGAATCCCGCGCCCGCCTATATCTGCATGTTATATGTATGCATGCATGCATGCATGTATGTATGTATGCATGCACGCATGTATGCGTACATATATATATATATGAGAGAGAGAGAGAGAGAGAGAGAGAGAGAGAGAGTGAGTATAGTCATCCGATTCTCCTAAGTCTACTTGCTTGGAGACACGGGCTTATCAAACTACAGCCGTGCGTTCATGACACTTTTCCTTCTGGTTAGCGTTTCTTTCCGGGTAACGGAAGATTCCAAATGTACGGTCATCCTAGTCTTTGCTTGATCCAGCCCTTGACGAGCTCACAGCTGAGTTGGGAAAGCCTGCCGGCCATAAAATGGAGCCATGCAGCCACAAGGAACATCCAGGGACATGGAAACACTCTCCAGAAGAACCTGGCAGAGACTCTCAGGACGCTTGAACTGCCAGAAGGTCGCCTGCTCAGTCTGACACCACTTGCCAAAGAGCATGTTGAAACTCTCAAGGGCCCCTGCACATCTTGGGACAGGGTGTTCTAGGACTCCACCCCTCCGCTTGTGTTACAAGCCGACAGGCAAGACCCGGAGAGATCCACTGCATGCATACTGCCGCCTTGTCCTCCAAGATGACGACATGCCATGTGCTCTGCACTCGTGTCTCCTCTGGGCTTGGACAACTCGGTTCGAACTTATTTCAGCTTCTGCGGATTGACCTAGCCAATGGTTGTGACAAGCAGTCATGTAGGCACATTGACATGTTCAGACGAATCCCACAACACGGCAACAGACCAATTCGATCTATCTTTGATTTCTAATGCTCGTCGGACTTGTCTTCCTGAGCTATTCTTCTTGATTTTGCAACAGCTCCGCTTCCTGAATCTGCCCTGGTTTGTCCGTCGGAATCCTTTCGTCTGATTTTGCTTGGTGTCCTGGAACACGTGACCCCCAAACCCTGAGGCTCGTGTTACACACAACCCGTCATGAAAGTCGCTCATTTATGGTTACAGCTTCACAGCACTCAGCCCACGCCGCCTTCGGACACATAGGCGCAGGTGGCACCGGAGATCGCATCTCAATGGTTCTGACCTCAGGGGTCGCTCGGGATGCGTGACTTAACATGCTCGTTCGATGAAAGCACTCGACTCTTATCAGGCTTCCCTGCTATCCGATCCGCGTCAACCCCAATACCCTGTGGTCTATTGAGTCGACTACTTCTGTCTTAACTACTGTGCTGTCCGATGATTTGGCTTGTTCTGTTGAGCCCATTCTGCGTTGCCTTCTTGTCAAGTACTGGCAGCTATTACCTATCTCATTGATTTCGAGTCGCTCTGCTGCTTTGTCTTGCCTTGCAAACAACTTCCCACTCTTGCGCTGATCTGTGCACTCGTTTGTGAACTCATCCTACCTTTTGCCGTCTTTCCCGCTTTGATTTCTCTGTCTCTGTGCCAATCTTGCTACCTTCTACTTTAACGCAACTCGAAGAGGCGAATCCCCTCATCGCTTTGCATCTCGACTTCATTGGATGAGTCCCTTCTTCAACGTTCTTCCAGCTCATGTTGATAGTTCCCTGTCCATTTTCTTCCTTCTTATAGGTCGCCGGCATTGAAATACTCTGCGAATATCGTCCTCCATCGCATTGCTGCTCAATCCGCCAAGTGCGCTAGTGATCGATTACGCAAGTGAGTTGCTCGGTGTTTGATTGGGATTCTATCGCGTGGTGTGAACACCACATGTATTGGCTCGGCAAATCTACTCGTTTACTACTCTAGCCGCGAATATTAAAATTCTCCAGCATGTACTGGCCTCTCATTCCCACTTTCGGTACCGTGCGGTTCACCACTGAGTGCTCCAATGTCCACGATTTTGGTTTTCCATCGATTCTGTTACGGCACGATTCTGACTGCAACAGCATCTTATGCTTTCGCGCGCTCTCGCTTGTATCTAGAACTTTTTTTCAAGTATTCTGCTACTCCGTCTTCATGCTACAGCAGTACAGTTCTACTTTTTCACATTCCTGCTGTTGTCCAGCTTGTCCGCCTAGTCTACAGTCTACTATTCCCGTGTCATAGTCATAGTCATAGTATGACATCGTAGCATTTGCTTTGTCAGGGTATTCCTACTCAAGATTCAAAAATCTCAGGGCGCAGGCCTAGGCGGCTCAGGGTGGGGAATTCAAAAGAGTCGAGCCACCTTTCCCTTTACCACCGAGGCGAAGCTGCTGCCATCGCTCCATGCGCTGATCTCCAAGTCCACAGAGCCCATCTCCTCCCCCACAGGGCCCCCATGAAAACGATGGATTGAGAGTTTAAGGTGAAGGTTCCGAGCTTCAGGCCTGCGGGCCTTGGGGATGCTACTGCACAATGTTTATCGCGAGAGCACCGCTCACCGCTGCTTGGAGAAACTCATCTGCTCTATGTTTTCTTCCACCGTCCCTGTCGACTCCATACAGAGTCCACTGCAGCAGTAAGGGCCACCTGTGTGTCAATGACCTCTTATGCTCCAAATACTTGGCGGCGCGGCTTCCAACGGGTACAAACGCCCGAAAAGAGATGTTGGCTCCCCAACACAAGTCCCTGAAAGCAGACCCCAAACCCTAGAAGGAGATGTTGGTCGACAAACTCAGTTCAGAAACCCTAAACCCCAAACGGAAATGTTGGTTGCCAAAGCCAAGACCATGGACAGAGATGATGGTTGAGACGCCCCAAGACCGAAAAGCAGACGTTGGTTCGAAACCCAGAACCCTGAAAGCAGAGGAAGCTGACAAACCCTTAAACCCGAAAAGGAGACTTGGGTTGGGCAACGCAAACCCTAACAGGAGGTGAGGGTTGAGAAACTCAAGACTCGCAAATTTGCCCCAACGCGATGTTGGCTGCAAAATCCGGAATGCTGAAAGAGATGTTGGTTGCCAAGACCCCAAACCCTGAAAAGAAATTTTCTTGCAATACTCGGTACCCGAACAGTAGCTGCTGGTTGAGAAACTTTAAACCTTGAAAGGAGATATTGGTTGCCAAACTCTAAACCCTCAAACGAGATGTTGGTTGAGAAGCAATAAGCCATGAAAGCAGTTGTTGGCTGCCCAGAACCCTAAACCGGATGAAAGCTGGCAAACCCTAGACCCTAAACGGAAAGATGCAGAACCCGAAAACGACATGTTGGTTGTCAAACCTAGGACCTAGGACCGTAACGCGAGATGTTGGTTGAGAAACCCCAAACCCTAAAAGAAGATGTTGATTGCGATACCCCGAATCCTACAACGGGATGAGAACGGTGAATAACCTTCAAAGAAGCTGCTGGTTAAGAACCCAAAACCGTAAAAAAGAGGCGTTGGTTCGGAAACCTAATCCCTGAAAAGGAGATGTTGTTTCAGAAACTTAAGCACTAAAAGGAGATGTTGGATCAGAAACCTAAACTCCAAAAGGAGATGTTGGTTCAGAAACTTAAACCCTAAAAGGAGATGCTGGGTCAGAATTGCGTCAGAAACCTAAACCCGAAAACGAGATGTCGGGTCAGAAACCTAAACCCTAAACGGAGTTGCGGGGTCAGAAACCGAATCCCTAAAAGAGATGTTGCGTGGGTGCGGGCCTGAAATTCGGTCCCGAAATTCGAGCCTGAAAAGAGCAGGCCTGACATCTGAAACCGACAGAACCCGTGAGCTGCTATCTGGACGTTTGGTCGTTCAATGAGGCCGCAAACTGTTCTCACCTATACCCCAAGACTCCACAGCTTCACCATTTTACTGACGGCAGCTGATGCTTGACCCTTGTAATGCAAGTTTCGCGACTCCGGCCCTCCGTGATTCCCGACTTTAGCACTCATAGTATCCTCGCTCTATCGTGCCGGGGTTCAGGTATCAGGTCCAAGCGGCAGGGCAGGGGCATCGTGCGGGGACGCACACTTGAACGTACTGATTCAGCTCTATTCCTGTCTTCACTTTGCCCAGCATATCGTTAAGCATCTTCTCTCCGTTCGGGACTGACTGCCCCCAGAAGGGTTAGCAGATTTCAGGTTTGGGACTTGCGTCTGCGACGCGAGCGGAATAAACCCCGAGTGGCAAACACGTGAATGAAGCATCTAAACGGCTGAGAAGCTCCTAACACCTTGTGCCAACCCAGATGGGGCATGCTGCAGCAGAAGGGGGTTCGTGCGTCCAAAGGGTGTGCAAGCTCGTATCGGAGAGATAGCCGGGATTGAACAAGGGCACGTCCAAGGAGGGGTGAACAGACAATCGTCTGCTCAAAAGTGGAACCTCCTACAACAACACTATAAAAGCAAGACCTAGACAGTCACCGACAAAAATAGGCATGAAGCCACGGTGCCTCCCAATAGAAGTTCATGAGGCAGTCGGGATCGCGCCAGTCGTCAGTGAGTAGAGACTGACCCAACACCTCACCAGATACAAGTCAGTGAAGTAAGTCAGTTTGCCTGTGCTCAAGCTGCTCAGGCACAACCTGCTCCGAGCGAAACCTTAGGACAGCTCATGCCGCAGCCTCTAGGGAGATTTCCCCCAGGACCTGCTCGAAGATCGGGAACTTGGCCCCTTTCGAATCCTGTTGGCTGCTTCGTGAGACCAACTAACTCGAAGTGGGATGCAGCCCACCCTCTGTAGAGAGTCCCACCCCTGCCTTATTCTGCAGAATGGTCGTCGGCGCGCGGTCTCTTGCCTTAGCATCATCCTCCGCATCCGTGTAGAAAGAAGGCTTCCAACACCTCGAGGGATTGGAGTTATACAAGTTCTGCAGGTGCTGCACCCTCTCTGATCGGACAAAACGGTTTCAGCCCTTTGGTCAAGACAGTATCTCGATCTGCAAGCCATCGTAAAGTCTTCCCACCACGGTAGCCACCAGCGGTCTCAAACAAATCATATTAGGCGGAATGCGCCTGCGCCTGACGAAGCTCATGCTCGCACAGTATGGCAACCAGCCAGTGTTGCCAAGAACCTCAGTTCCAATGGAATGAATCGCAACAAACAGTATTGCACAGTTACGGTGGAGCCCAGATGCAAAGTCAGTGGAGTACTGCCATCCAAGCTCATCCGTTTCACCCTCCACCGGGAAAGTGCTCCTGGTGGCGGCAACCCCGCACAGTCCACCAAACACAAAGTTGACATTTCCGCGTCGAGTGATGCATGCGCGAGCGCTGTCCAGGTGCATCGTCGGCGCTCGCCGAGAAACTCCACCACCTCCACCGGAGGTGTCTCACTAGCCTTGGGTATGATAATCCATTCTTTGTTCGCTCTCTTGCTTGCTTACTCGTGATGACATTCTGAATCTTCGGTATGCTTGCTTGCATTCAGTGGGTCGTCTTTTTTGCATTCGTAGAGTGTTCTCACTTCGAGCTGCTTGAATTCTGTTATTTCTTGATAAAATTAACGAATATCGCCTCCAGTCTACCTTTTTGGACGACCCTACCATTGAACAACAAGTTCTCCGATTAATTTCCTATTAAGTAAGAAACCCTTCCACGCACATGGCTGACACGCCCAACATGTCACGCAGTTTCCCTACTGTGCTCCATATTAGTCCCCGGCTCGGAGTGGGATGCACACACTGTGTATGTGCGCATGAATTGCGCATGTGCGCGGTAGCAGGAACTTCCGTGGCATTCAATCTGAGCGGCCGAAATCTTCTGTTCGTCCACACCTTCAGGGATGAAGGGATGGCGCGAGTAGGAGTTGTCCTCGAAGGACACCCACTTCATCCTGGGCGAAAGCATTCCCCAGCAGGTCTTGAGTGGCACGCCTTTCCTT
Source organism: Symbiodinium necroappetens (assembly GCA_905231915.1). Taxonomy (NCBI): domain Eukaryota; class Dinophyceae; order Suessiales; family Symbiodiniaceae; genus Symbiodinium; species Symbiodinium necroappetens. Next base: position 27,811 of record CAJNJA010089363.1, read on the forward strand.
GACCTCCCCGGCCCCATGCAGCTCTGATGCACACCAGGCATCTTCCCGACTCCATCATGTGGAAAGTATGGTGCCTTCCAGTTGCTTTTGAACAGATTGGTACGCCGCTCCAGTTCCCACATGGACAGCTCTTTCAGCACCTGGAAGTTCGCAAGAAATGGTGAACACTTTCCGACATGCGTTTCACGGTGCTGCAGAAGATGACAACTGGGGATGCTTTCACTGTGCCCAGGGACTGCTTCCGGCGAGATAAGCGATGACGTGCGCTCAAGGCGGGTGATCGCAGGCGATGCTGTCGCTGGTGCAGGTTTCTTGGCCTCAGCCTCCTCGTAGATGCCAAAAAGGTCTGCACCCACCTTCAAACCAAGCCAGTCACAGAAACCCTGGTGAGAGTCTTTCTCCGTAAACAAGGCAGCTACGGAGCTACTTTTCTTGCTAGTTCAGGGTAGTTTGTTTGCAGATCGGACAAGCCAAACTGTCTGCATTACTGCTTGACCTGTGCATGTTTCGATCTTGATGGGCGAAGCAACACAGCCACGGAGATGGCAATAGACTTTCAAAACTTTCCAAATTGCGGGCGGCACGAAGTAGGTCGCACTCTTCTGCAGCGCTCCCAGATCCGCGAACTCAAATATCCGCAAGTCCAGCTCTTTGACGCCCTCAGGCCAAGAAGGCATGAAGAAACCTGGCGATGTGAGAGCTGCTACACCGACGCTCCTGACCATCGAATTCGATCTCATCCTTGAAATAGACGAGCACAGGGTATGTCTGGGCGTGTGCCGTGTCTACCAACCTCAAACCTTGGTCTGCAGTTCACATGCGTGGAGGCGATGGAAACAGGACAGTTCCCCAGATTCCAGCCCGGGAGCTGGCGATCTCTTCCCACTTCGCGGAGCAAGAAACTTCCACGCCCAGGACGCAGGAGAAGAAGCAAAGGCGAACGTTGGTGATAAAGACTTTGCCTGAACACAGCCCGCTCCTCAGACTAGGTCCGCTAGCTGCCATGCAGCGGCACATGTGGGAAGTGTGCAAGGGGCCTGGATGCCGGAAGCTCTTTACCTTCACAGATCCCGTCAAAGCCTGGACGAACACTTCGCCTGGCAGCACCGAGACTCTGACCGCACTCTACGACGACCTCTACCACAGGATGAAGGCTACAGTAGCGGCTAGACGCCTGCACGTCCTACTTCAAAGGCTTTCCAACTGGCATGTCTTCCTTGGGCACCGCTCCAAGTACAACCTGCCTTCCCTAAATCTAGATTTGACATCGCGAAGCTCCAAAGACCCTGGCGTTGTCTTGCTTCCGGACACGCCTTCGATATCGGCGAAGTTCTGGGTGAACTCAATGGCCTGGCAATCCGAAGACCCACGCACAAAGAACAAGGTGCGAGCCTTTGATCAGTGCTCCCAACACTCGCCTCGGGGCTGCTGCTCATGCGCCGTTGCGCCTCACTGACGCCCAGTTCCTGAGATTTCAGCTTCGCCGAAGCCAACAGCAAAGTCTTCCTGGACCCCGAACCAACTCAACGTCCAGCCTTGCGCAGGTTCTCGGCGCCCTCTTCATGGCCTCGCAGGGGGCTTTCATCTCCGAGTCTGAGACCTGCCGCAGCATAAGGCTGCGGAAGACCCCGGGCTGCAGGGGGCTGCAGGGCCATCATCCAAGTTGGTTACGCTGGGCGGCCGTTTCCGAATTGCGCCGTTTCTCGCTTCGGAGTCTGCTTGATTGGGACGTCATCATGGGCTCTCCACGCTGTGGCCTTTGGTGGCATGCTGCTTCGAATCAGCCCACATGTATACTGCTTCGGTCAGACGTGTTGCTGTGACCCTATGACACCAGAGGTGTAGATTAGCAAACCCCCTCATTCCCTGCGCCAGCATCAGCATTGCCACATCCTCTTTTGCCTTGTTTGCGGCTTGTTGCGGCTTGCGGATGCTTGCGGATGCTTCTGGGCCCTGCGTTGCACTGCATTGCACTGCTCAGGGCGGCCCAGGGCCTTGGCCGCGGAGCCAGCGCTCCACCGCGGCCAAGTGCTGCTCCGCAGCACGAAGATGCTGCAAAGGCAAGTCCTTAGAGCTCGCAGACCGCCATGCAACGCTCGCAGACGCCCTTCCACCGCTTCCAAGCTGCGTCATCGCCGGCGTCGTCCTTGAAGAGAACATGCACTCTCCGAAGCCGTGTTGTCGAAGAATACATGCTGCACCGACAAAAAGCCGAACATCGGATTCCCTGCCTTGAACTTCTCCAACAAGCTGACACACAAAGTCCGTGATGCATCCTTGTCGCGCAGCTCGATGCACTTCTGTCGTGCCCGGGTTAGGACCTCTCACAAAGCCCGATAGAATCTGGAAAAGCCGATAGTTGAACATCACTGAAGAGCCGAGCAGAAGTAGCAGGAGAAACGTGGACCTTGGATGCCTGGCGCCGCCGCGCTGCAGCACCACACATCGCATCGCAAAGCCGTCCCAGTGCCCTGCACATGGGTAGGACAGACTTTGGTGTCTTGACGTAAGCATCACCATTGCTCCTGCCATCCTACAATTGAAGCACCAACGTACACTCTAGTGCACACATGTGCTCAAATCTGCGGAAGGTCCGGAAAGGAGGCAGACTCCTCCGCCTCTGGCCATGCGCACTCCGCCAGTCCACATGCCAAAAGTTGGCGATGGTTGACCCAAGCTTCCACAAGCTGTTCAACCCATCTTGCTTCTTTAGGAACTGATTGAGGAACGCTGTGTGGCCTGCTACATGCCCGCCGCTCATGCTGGAGAATCTGAGAAATCTACTCCTTTCTATTCTTTTCTCCACAGTTATCTACGAGTCGGATCTGCCATCTTGCGACAACGGAGAGAAGATCGGAACTGAGAGAAGCCCAGGCCTGTTGGGCTCGTGCGGCTTTATGGGCGGGAGGCTGGTACGGTACTCAGCAGAGCACAAGCCAAGCCGCCTCCGGCCGAAGAAGACTTCAGGCTCCGCAAGGCAACAGGCGTCAACAAAACGATTCAGTCCCCCCCGCGAGTGCAACCACACAGCCTTGACCAAGTGCCTGGGTGCAGCTCTTGAGGCCCGCAAAAGACCAGGAATGAACAGATGCCACCATGGTGACGACGTGCGAGAAAGGAGACATTGACCGCTGCATATCTGTGCAGGCAGCCCTGGAATCAGCCTCTTCCCACTCTGTCTTTTCTTTACGAGTCTTCCCTCCGCTGAGCATGCGGGCTTAGAACATGCCTTTCCCGTCTCACCACCAGCACACAACAGCAGCCCTTCCTTCACTGCAAAGCCCTCCCTCCAAGCCTCAAAGGCGAGCATCTTCTGGAATCCGTCATGGCCATAGCTATGACCGAAGAAATATAGCTTAGCTGCCAGTGTGCAGGGAAGGCGTTGTGGGCTTCGGCTGGTGCGATGCGGTGGCATCACTATTTGTTCCGTACGAAAAGGAGTCTCATGTACATTGAGGCCATCTACGGTCATGGACTTCGGCATATACTAGAGCTGAGCTCCTGATGGGAAACACGCAAGAAAAAAGAACACACACACACATACAACAGGTTGCACCGAAACGTCCATGCTCTGGCTCGTGAGGCCAGGGCTTTGCCGGCAAGCTGGCCGACCAGCACGAGGCGCTTTGGCCTCTCCCAAACCTCCAAAAGCAAAGAAAGGAGATGATACGACGCTGACGGTAGAGCCTTTAACAACCGCCGCACTCTTAGCTCAGACGCCAAAACTGGACGACTCTTTTTCCGCGTGTGGATGGAAGCGCTGCAAGCGCCGTTCGGCGCGCAGGTTCTGGTCCTACGGCCGGCGCCGGGTGCGCATCTCAGCACCGGCCCGCCGAGGACAGACCGCCGCCGAACACCCTTTAAATGTGGCGTGGGTGGGAGAAAAAGCTGAAGGCGTCGAGCGTCGAGCCAGAGTGCTTAGGGCAGCTACGCCGTTTGCGGTTGTTCATTGTTCATGCGCACATGCTGTGCTTCACAACAACCGCCGCACTCTTAACTCAGACGCCAAAACTGGACGACTCTTTTTCCGTCGTGTGGATGGAAGCGCTGCAAGCGCCGTTCGGCGTGCAGGTTCTGGTCCTACGGCCGGCGCCGGGTGCGCATCTCAGCACCGCCCGGCGCACACAGCCCCACCACGCGCCGGCTCACCGAACCATTCAGTGGAGCACTTCAGTAGGTCACCCGCCGCACCATCCACCGCATAGAGCAGGTCGTCGACCGCCTTCGCCAAGATGTGCATGGGCGACGCCGGGACATGGACCCTCGTCCAGCCTTCGCGCCGCGCCCTGCCAAAATCATCCCGGGAAACTGCGTCGGCCACATTCGCCTTGGACGGGACGCGCCGGAAATCGACGATGGTCCCCTGTCGCGCCGCAAGGGCCCAGAATGCAGCCAACATGCCATTCATCGCCGGGTCCTTCCCGTACCCCTTTGACAACGCCGCCTGGCCCGCCGTGTTGTCAATGAACGCGGTCACCTCGCCGGGCAGGTGGGTGGAGAACGCCGCCAGCGCCACCACCTGGGCGAAGATCTCCAACATGTTTTTTTGAAGGCTCGAACTTCTGCAGAAACCAGGCCGGCACCACACCGTGATCATAGAACACGGCCCCGCCCAGGCGAAGGACAAAGCCCCAACCGTTGTTGGCCCGGTTGGGTCTGGCCGCCGAGCCCATCGAGCCTCGCCGGCGCGCCGTGCTGGGGGCCCTCCTGTCCCTTCTGCCCGTCGCCTCTGCCGTCAAGGGAGGGAAAGAAGACCTCCGCTCCACCGCCGGCATCTCTCATGGCTCTGGCCGCTCCTCCTCCGGCACCGTCGGAATGGGCCTGGGCGGTGCCCCGCCGAGGCCGCCCCCAAGAACTCGCTGGCCGAACCTGCCGCCGTCGGTGGGTCCACCACTAGAAGGTGTCCGCCTCCACCGTCGCGACCGCCGGAATGCCCAGGTCCGGGTCGATCAGCTGTGGGCCCGTCGTCGTCTCCGGCTCGGGCGCCGTCAGCGTCGTCGAGGGCATCAGCGCCTCGAACGGGGCGTTGCCCCGACCCCTTGGTGACGTCGGTCTGGTAGAAGCCGTCGAGGGTGAAGCCGGTGCCATGGCCGCGGACTGGACGTCGAGCGCCGCCTTGATCTCCTGCATGTTGGGCGGGCGCCGGCCCGTCGTAGACTGCGCAGGCGTGGCCAACCCAGACGCCGAGGCACTCATCGAGATGGCCGCGCCGAAGGGGTTAACTCCAGCAGCCAACCTCGGCGCAGCTCGCGCCTTCGCATCATGCAGGGGTCACAAAGAAGTCCGCCGGGGTCTCGCCGCCAGTGAGCCGAAGGCATAGGTGCCGTTGGGGCAGCAGGCGTCCGAGGACCCGCCGCTGCCCGTGGAGATGTTGGGTACCGCCTCGTCGGGAAGGCCTTGACCTGCACCGTCGAGTCCCGGATGTGTGTGGAGGACGCCGGTGGACGAATAGGCGCCGCCGCGCAATCGTGCAGCGGTGTGATTCTCCACGTCGTAGAGGGCACCGCCGGAGGAGCCTTGTGTTGCGGGCGCCGACTCGCCCCATCATCGTCGGATTCCACCGGCACCGGTGGGGGTGCGTTCTTTGGCGTCGTAGGCGCCGAGCGCAACCCCAGCTCCGGCATCGCCTTGGTGGCCACCTCCGCCGTAGCAGCAGGTGTCTGGACCCCTGCAGGAGGGCACCGTCGATCCACCGCCGACGCCTCCACCAACCAAAGGGGGAAAATCCTGTACCACCTCCGCCGACGCCGCCGCCTCAGCAAACCCCTGCTGGACCAGGTTGGCAATCGTCGTCAGATCGTTCAAGTCTGCCACCTGGTCCGCCGTCAGGAGCCAACGACTGGCACCATGCCAGTGCGTCGGGCCGCCGTGACTGCCGCCACCAGCTGAAGGGCCACCGCCGTAGGATCGTTGGAGGCCATGATCGCCGAGGCGCAAGGGATGCTAGCAGAAAAAGCTGAAGGCGTCGAGCGTCGAGCCAGAGTGCTTAAGGCAGCTACGCCGTTTGCGGTTGTTCATGCGCACATGCTGTGCTTCACCACAAGCCTCCCGCAAAATTCCACAAAGGCTCCATAGTGCCTGGAAGCGTAGCGGCGACGCGAACGGCGTCGGCGCCAGCTTCCCGGTGGCCTTTTTTGTCGGCTCGCAAGGCATTCCAGAGAGACACGGTCACTCTTAGCCCAACATCCTGGACCTCGACCGCATCAAGGCGCTTGAAGCACAGCTCGCCCCTGCAGTTCGAGGAAGCAAACATGCAAGTGTTCCTCACATCCTGGCTGAGACCCTTGCTCGAGGGTGCCGGGCACTGGAGAAGCTACATGCCCGAGAATGGCCTCGTATCCGGAGGCCTCTGCAACTCCACACCAAGGTGTAGCAGAAGTGGCAACTGAAATGGTCAGCTTGACTCAGGCACCTCTAAAACCTTTGCATGCTCGGCGACGGTGACAATGACCTGACCGCCATGTGCGTAGGAAGGTTCCCAGCAGCTCCAGAGGTCTTGATTCTTCCGACGAGGACGACGGATCCAGGGAGAACTTGCTAAGCAAGCCGAGAAACAACCGACACCTTTCAGATACTCCGAAGCCTGCTCCGAATCAGAGAGAGAGATAGAGAGAGAGAGAGAGAGAGAGAGAGAGAGAGAGAGAGAGAGAGAGATATATATATATATATATTTTATATTTTTTATATTTTATATATATATATATATTTATATATATATATAAATACATATATATATATATACAGAGAGAGAGAGAGATATAGACAGACAGATAGACAGATAGACAGATTGTCAGATAGCTAGCTAGTTAGATAGATAGATAGCTAAGGAGAGGGACGGGAGAGGGAGGAAAGAAAAAGACAAAAGCCCAATAGGCTCATGCTGGAGCAAACAACTTCCACCCTCTCCAACAGGCATGACCCACACCTAAGCCATGTTCGCCTCTTCTTCTTCATGTTACATGGTTACATTGGTTACATGTTGTGAAGAGTTACGAGTCACCATCCCTCGACACACAACACCACCCTTGCAAAAAGAATCCCTTCCATGGACCGGCGACACGGATGCGATCTCCCGGGATTCCCTCTTGAAATATCTTTTCCTGAAGCATCCACGACGACATGCACAATTCCCTAGCCAAAGCCGCGCCCCCTGTGTTTCGGGAAACGATAGGCCGATAGGCGTAACGGGCATCTGAAGCAGGCTTCCGTGCAATGCCGGCACAGGCTAGTGGCCTCGCGGCCCAGAGTGGAGACCGCTAGAAGCAGCTGTGCCTGGGCCAAGTGCTGCCTGACAGGAGGTGGCAACGAACAGAGAAACAGGATGCTGCGGCCTGTTCATTACAGGATTTTCTGCTCAGTGAATTTATTGCAGTCGCCGGACTCGTGTACGCTCAGGGCTCCTGCTAACTCCGAAAGGGTCGCAGTGCGGAAAATTGCTGCAACGGGCGGCCTTAGCCCTTTCTGAAGATCAATGATGGCAGACTCTCCTGCCAACATGACTCATGTGCTCACGGAATCCGGTGGACTGAGCTTGTTTGACAAGACTTCCTTGGCTAAAACACACCTCAAGGCTTGAGCCTCAAGGTGCGCAAATAGCCGGTGAGCGGAACAGATCGTGGCGAAGATCTGAAGGATGACGAAAGCAGGCCGACGAAGCCACTGCAAGCAACAGTCCGAGCATCTGTACGCTCGCCAACATTGCACCCTGCTGCCCTGATCTGCAGATAGTCGTTTCTACGTACTGGCAACGAATGGAAAGCAAAGAACCCAAGTGTGCCTCCAGGCTGTACAAAGGAGAAGTTGTCCAGACCAGTAGCATGGATGCATGCGCCACCCTTGCAAAATGAGATCTTGAATCTAGAACAGATGATGCCCTCTTAGAGCACGCCAAAGTTCACAAGGCAGTCTTCAAGAAGACAGAGAAGATAGCACCATGTGTCACATGTGGCAGGATGCCGCTTACCTGCATTCTGTACAAAGAGACAGATGGGCCCAACCTCCACCACCAGATTGACATTGGAGATTTCCTCAGGCACCGACAGAAATCCAGAAATCCGATCAGTCATCCCTCCTCGTGGGTCCCTTGTCTTACTGCTAATCGTTGACCAAGTTATTGCACAACAAATGTTGGCTCGATTTCGCATAGAGATTCAGGAGCATCCTCGAGGAGCAACCCGGCTTAACCTGAACACCCAGAGCTCCTACACTCTTGGCCAGCAGCGCTGTCTCCCAGATCGAATTCAAGGGCATCTAGCCGGTCCTCCAGTCATTGGAGGAACCACACACGTCAACAGACGACTGCAGTGCTGCACTGCGAAGTCGAATGCAATCGCAGCCCGGTCCCCATGATAACGAACATTAACGATGCCCCATGCAACTCCATGACAACAACTCAACTGCAGTCACATGCAAATCCCTTTTGGGCTCCTCTGCCGAACGGCAAGTAAAGTGCACACAGCCAGATTCGGGGGCATCTGATACATTGCCTCAATGGCCACGCATCTCGAGAGAATCACTGTTCCCTCGACATGTGCCCCTTGCAAGCATGCCGAATCGAAGCAAGCAGAGCCCTCTACAGATCTAGGCGCCGAGCTTTGCCAGCCTTCTGCAGCCACGGCTGCGCCCGCAGCTTCGCGCAGCGCAGCAAAGCGCAAGGCCTTTCGATCTCGAAGTTTAGGAACGTGGCAGAAGGCACATGGATTGACCCGCATAACATACGCTGGAGAACCTCCATTCTCAGGAGAAAGCCTTCATGACCTCGGCAAGAAGTAAAAGCTTAGGGAAGTACAAGTAAAGCATGCGATCTACATCTGCGCATTTTTGATGGCCTCCTGAGCCACTGCAAGCTGTATCTCATTAGGTGGCAACCACCCACGGCTAAAAGCACGCGCTTTCTGTGGAAGTACTAAGTACTATAATCTTGCGAAGCACATGCCTGTGCACATGCAGCTTGCAGGGCCCCAACCGCCAGCAGCCTAACACGAGGCACAAACAAGGCATCGGCAATGAAACTGAGCTCCGATGTGGACACAGTCCCTGGTCTCGCCTTTTGCCGCCGTGGCTCAGTGCAGCCCTGGGCCTCGAGTGCCAGGCACCCAGAGGCATCGAGACCGACATGGACCTGCAAAGCACCAGAGCACCAGAGCACGCAACTGTTGTTGTTGGTTCCTGTCGGCAAGCTCGGGGCCAAGCCCAACAGCCCCGACGCAGACAACGAAGCCTGAGCCCGGAACACTTGGCCAAGGCGCTCCTGGGTGAGCCTGAGCCTGAGCTCAGTGCGACTGTCCATCTGGCAGGTCCTCCACCTGGCGCTCACCAACTCTAGACAATGCCTGACAAGAAGCATGGAACGCAGAGTCCAGACAGGTCCCCGATATGTGCCAGAAGAAGTTCATGGTGGCTGAAGGTAGCGGCGAAGGATGCTCAGGCTGTGGCACAGACGGACCGACACATTCACGAGTGACGAGCAGTTTGGAAAATAGGCTTGGAAGGACAAAACCAAGTCTCCTCGGCCAGGCACGCCGCGCTGCAAACGAATCTGATTCCACTTATCCTGAATGAGTTAGAATCCCTTGAGGCGACAGCCCCAAAAAAACGCAGTCTTTCCTCCCACGGCCTGCGATTCATCCAGAAGCGGCGCGCCTCTTGAAGGAACGACCTCGCCAGTGCTTGCTTGGAGCTTTCACAAAGCCTTTCACTGCCTGTAATCGCGCACAAGCTGTTGTGACGGACTCGGATTCTACACAGGTTCTGTATCCGGGGCCTGCAGCAATCCTACCCGCAGCCGCCGCATCGTGAATGCAGAAACAGCAGCATGTGCTTGGCGCAAGACCTGCACTCAGCACAGAATCGCAGGAGCCTTCCAGAGAGCACATCCATGTCTCGCCTCGTCGAGACAAGGTCCCACCCCGCCCAAGGAAGCGAGTCGCGAGGGCGGCTGCACCGGCAGCGGAGCGAGCGAAGCGAACTCCGGAGGCAGGCTGGGGCCTGAAAGCGGCTCCACATGTTCGCCCGCCACTGCGAAACATTGCGGAACACGAGGCCAGGGCGAATCCCTCCGTCAGGATCCTGAGACGGCACAGAGTCTACATGAGTCTACATGCACATGCATGACGCGCCGCTCAACCTTGTGCAGCTCCAAGGTGATCCCACTTGCCGGACCTGCGAGAAAGCTACAAGCACCGTTCTCCGCTGTGCTGCTCCCACGGACTGCCTTGAGTTTCATCCGTGGAGGCACGGGTGGAACTGGCTGCAGGTGCTGCACAAATCCCACCACAGGTAGGTTCCCAGTCCTCGGAACTCGCCCACTGCAGACTCCACTTCCCGAGTAACGTAGCAGCTCATCAGAGCAAGAACCTGCAGTCCAGGCACTGGCAAGATGCGGAGAGATGCAAAGCCGCGGCGATCCCAGAAAGTGCTGCTCACCTTGGAGAGTTGCTTCTGTACGGAACGAGCGTCCACCCGAAAGAAAGAGACTCAGCCACCAGCTTCCCGCAGCTGCCCATGGGCCGCACGCGCCTCATCACAGCAGGCTTGGAGCCAGAGGTGTGAGCCTCGCAGCGTCACTGCAGATGTTTCCGACACCTCCTCCCCGTTATTACGTTTGGTCACCTGTTGTGAATGTTAGCACTCTAGGTCCTCTCCAAGATTGTTGAAGTATCCAGGTCCCGGACAGAAGAAATGTGCAGCCGTCGCCAAAGCAGCCTCGCGACTCACAAATCAGGGCTTTGGACAAACCCAGCTTTGCGAGAATGCTTCCGAGTCCGTTGCGGGAACATCGGAGTCTGCACTCCTAGGTGGCAACAAGAAATTGCCTCCTGTTTATGCACTCTGCTTCCTCTCATTACGCTGACCCAAAACAACCTACCTGTTGAAGTTCAACCATTTCAGCTCTCCGGTCCGGGCATCATTGCTTCTGAAGGTGGGTAGCAACAAAGGTCCAAGGACCAAGGCGACCAAACCTCAATCCCCCTGTTGGAGAGCCTGTGAAAATTAAACAGCAGCCCCAACTCTCCATTTGCGCCTACTGTGCCTCCCTCGTCATCCGACAGTCGAGAGTACCGAAAGCAAAGCCGGACACTGATCCGTGCTTACCCCTGCATAGATGCTCGCTATGCATGACATGAGAATGTGACGAGACCACGGCGCTGCTTCGTCTGCCACTCCCTGCAACTGCCTGACAGGCAGTCACTATATCAACGCTGAACCAAGCTGGATGTGTCCAACAGATTATCGCACTGGTTCTAGATTCATTGCTGCATGTGTCCTTCTACTCTTGGCGAGCACAACCAATAAATCTGAGTGCCTGCGCCAGGCTTGCTCTGTGTCGACGGGCAGCGACACAGTTGCCCCAAGACCCTGGTGTAAGATAAGTGAAGATATTCTGCTCATGTCGCTTTGTGTGTTCCACGAGGCAACGAGTGACAAAGCGCAGATGCATTCACAGTCCTGCGAGGACAAGCTGGAGTCGAGCACAAGCCATCGTCGCAGGTCGTACCTTTGAGGGAGCCCAGAGAGTCATCGAGCAAGGCATTCCAGCGCAACTAGCACGATCCGTGCTAAGCGAGCCGAAACAAACTTCTAGCACAAGCATACACCTACCCCAGAACTCGTACACTTTTGACAAGGCGCTGAAGGCGCAACACAAAGGCACCCGGGGCGTCGAGTGTCAAGGCAAAGTCGGGTTCCAAGCTAAGGCGGAGCTCCCCAGCAGCCAGCGCCTTCGAGGACCGCACGCTGAGAGTCAGCAACGCAAGCCCGAGCCCTTGCCTGAGCCAGTCCACTCTGCGCGAGTGCAGCGCGGACGCCGAGCCGCCAGCGCCACTCTGCAGCACATCGCTGTACTCGACTTATCCGAAAATCCCCACCTGTCGGAAGAAGATCTAGACTGTCAGAAAAAGAGCAGCTTCTGCCAAAGGCCCTTCCGTGCCGCAGTCCTCGACCCAGCAAAGCATCAGCGAGAGCTGCCGGTGCTCCCAGCCGCCCGTCCAATGCCAGACCCTGCAGCAAACCTCTGCGCCAGGGCCAGTGGCAAGAGCAGATGGAGGACTTGCAACGAATTCCGCACTTCGCAAACATTCAGAAACACCTGAACAGCCGTGTGTTTATGTAGGTGTGCACCAGAAGCACCTGCAGCGATCTGCACAGGAGGCTGGTGCGTCGCGAAGTTGTTACAAAGCTCCTGGCGAGATGATGGGACAGGCCTGCATTTCGTAATTGCCGAATAGATAAAGTGCGAACTTACGCCTGCTCTAGGTCAGAAGCCTCTGTGCAAACAACAGGACAAAATCCCCTTCCAGCACAGCAGTCCCGTCGCATGAATTCCAGCTGGCTCATGCAGTGGTCAAAGTTGGCAGAAGAACCTTCCAGCTCCGATCGTGCGTGGGCGGCTTCTGCAAAATTCATTAGATTCTCACTAGATCATCTCTCTCCCAATAATTGCATAGTACGAATAACACGACCGTAACAAACAGCGAACCTTCGACTCTTTCCAGTGCCGCCAGTGCTTGCAGTGGCCCGTCATGCGGCTGGAGACATCCGTCAGCACGGTATTCGTGCAACCTAAGCTGCCCAGAATTAGATGTGCAACCATGAGGCCGGCTCTCGCGCTCATACGGTTCGGTTGAACGACACCAAGGAATTCAGTCTAGTCGCAGCAGGCTAAGCCGCAGCACACGGCCTTTCATCTGTTTGAGAGAAGCCTCCGCGGCAGCACAAAGCCGGCAGCCAGCAACAACGCCAATCAGTCAGTAGCAGAAGCAAGTGCAGCGTGGCAGCAGAAAAACTGTAGAAGCAATGCCAACGACAAAGTTAACAACAAGGTTAACAACCACAACAACCATAGCAAAACCAACACAGCCACAACCACCACCACCACCACCACAACAACAACAACACCACCACCACCACCACCACCACAACAACAACAACAACAGCAACAGCAACAAGAACCATGAAAAATGCGCCTACTCTGGCCGTGGAGACCCTCAGCTGGTTAGTTTATGCGCTTTTCGCTGAAACGGAAAGAAGAGCAAGAACGGGGTGCGAAACCCATCATGATGGCTTGTTGGGTTGCGCCAAATTCAAGAAATGCAAAGCAGTAAACCCTGAAAGTGTGGTGTGCGAACCCGTGTCCCAATCTGTAATGGCCCTATACCAAGTGTTGGGTGGGAACTTTCAAATTCCAGTAACGCGGGTGATGCGAATAAATAATAAAACACCATGGCTCCGTTGGGCTTTGCAACATGCTCAAAGCTTAAGGAGGACATTGCGAAACACTGATGTAGGTCCGAAAGCTTAATTCCTAACTAATACAGCTTGTGAAACCCTCCTGAACAATTTCTTAATTGTGCTGGGTGCGCTACCTTTATGAAAGCCCCTGACCAAAACGAAGTTTGCTGCCGAAATCCCACCGTACACACAAAAATTTGGCATGTGATTAACGCTGAAGGGGGACATTTCTAATTTCTAAACACTTGTGTTCTAGTCCGAAACCTTAAACCCTAAATAGCACAGGGCGTGAAACCCTCCTGAACAGTTTTTCATTGTGCTGGGGGCAAGACGCTTAAGCCCCTGACCCTGAAGAAGTTTGCTGCCGGAATCCCGACACAGACAAAAAGCACTCCGCGGCGCGAAACGCTGCATCAAGTTCTGCATGCTTACACCAAAGGCCCGAAGGCCCAAAGGTGTGGTGGGGAAATGCGCAATCCTAAACCCTGAAAGCGTGGGTTGCAAACCACTGTGATCATCTTTCCTAAACCAAACGGTGGTTCGGAAGTTTCAAACCCGAGTGACACTTCGGGTGCGAAACTCCAAACCCCATGTGCCTGTGATGCGGATAAAGACACCGCAACCCTGTAAGACTTTGGCATGTGATCAACGCTGAAGGGGGACATTTCTAAACACTTGTGCTCTAGTCCGAAACCTTAAACCCTAAATAGCACAGGGCGTGAAACCCTCCTGAACAGTTTTTCATCGTGCTGGGTGCGGTACCCCTTAGGCCCCTGACCCTAAAGAAGATTGCTGCCGGAATCCCGACACAAACAAAAAGCACTCCGCGGCGCGAAACAAAGGTGTGGTGGGGGGCTGCGAAGTCCTAAACCCTGAAAGTGTGGGGTGCAAACCACTGTGATCATCTTTCCTAAACCAAACGGTAGTTCGGAAGTTTCAAACCCGAGTGACACTTCGGGTGCGAAACTCCAAACCCCACGTGCCCGTGATGCGGATAAAGACACCGTGTCTCTGTTGGACTTTGGCCTGTGATCAACGCTGAAGGGGGACATTTCTAAACACCTGTGTTCTAGTCCGAAACCTTAAACAAAAAGCACTCCGGGGCGCGAAACACTACAATCACTGCAACAAGAGCTGCATGCTTACACCCAAGGCCCGAAAAGCCCAACGAGCGACGGTGGTCAACACAAAATCCGTGCTTGCTGACCTTTGCGCAAGCCCATAGCGGAACGATGAACAAAGCTTATCCCCGAGCGCACCTCGTGTGGAGTGCGAACCCTAAACCAAGTCTTGTGTGCCAAGTTCCAAACTCAAACTACAACAATTCGGGTGAAAAACCCTAAAGCCTGCAAGGACACTTGTCGCGCGTTTTTTAGAACAATTGGTTCAGTCAGGCATCAGCGTGACCTCCACCAAGGCGCGGGCATAACCTTCCACCTTCACCTGCCTGATTTCAACCCACATCGTTCAAACCCAGCCATATCATGCATGATCCTAATCTTCGTTTTTTCGCAACAACCGTTTCGCGATCAATCCACCCAAGCAACGCTAGAGGTGGAGAAAAGCACAGCAAGCACAGCACATGACACAAATACAGCAAGCACGAAAGCTTGCCCCCGCTTTGGACACGACTGCATGAGCCTTTAAGGCATTTCGCGGATCGGCATCCACGGAAAACCGCTTCGTCTCCTCGCCGCCATGGCGGGCCACCTGCGTCCGTTCGGGCTTCCGCAGCCGCATGTTTTACATGAGGCTCGAAAGTTAAAAGCACGTGCTGACAATTGACTGTGCGGCTGTGAAGCACATACATATTCAGAAGTCGATGAGAACACGGGAACTCCATCCCACGGTGTGCAGGATTCAGCCACACACACACAAAAGCAATCATGCTAACATGGAACGGCCATCGGACCTGTTGAAACACAGTGCCCAGCAGAACTGTGTCCACCATTAACGCCGCCGATGGTAAGACACATGCATCTTCATGGGAAGAACGCCATGCATGACAACATGCGAAATCATGGATTCGATGACATATGCTGAAGTCTTGTCCATCCCTCAGATTACTGCCAAGGCCAATGTTCTTTGACGTCAAAACTAAGAAATGCCATGCTTTTGAGCCCAATGTCACATGTTCCGTGCCATTCAAAAGGTCGTGATGGCGATCGAGTGGGTCGCAATCTGGACATATGCATCCAGCGAAATATATGCATATTGACAGTGTGCGACAGACTGGTCCACAAAGCTTGCCCAACCAGACCCTGCACCATGCACATTTTCGATGAGATGTAGGGCACAAACAATGGAAGAACTCATCTGCAACTTATATATATATACATATATATATATACATATATATATATATATAAATACATATATGTATATATGTATATATTTATATTTGAATTAATATTAATATTTATACTCATATTTGTATTTATATATTTATTTATGTATTTATGCATTTATTTAGTTTATTATTTTATTTATTTATTTATATTGTCATGCCAACTAAGTCATTGAATTGACCGACATTTTGGGAGAGATGCTCAAAGCAACTCTGTCTGGCTACACATGCTTCAGCAACGAGCCAAACCACTGAACATTGCAACTGTTCTCGCAAGCGTTATCGACATGCTTTCATCGAAGGTTTTTCGGCTTGCAAACAGTCTGTTGCTGTCCTACTTAAAGTGAAACAAATTGAATACTGTTCTCCTCAATACGACCTCTCAAGTACTTTGAAAATCAGGATCCGCCAACCACGCACCTCCTCTCTTGCGTGAGAGCCTCCGACTCCCGCCACATCAGAGCGGAGAGAATCGCGATTTTAAAATTCGGGNNAAACTGCAACGCAGTCCAGTTTCGGGAACACAGTACTGCTCTCGGTGATTTCTGGGCCCTCGTAATCGGAAATTGAACAAAGTTCCTCCCTCTCAGATTTCCTAAAAATCGCCAAGAGCAGTGCTGTGTTCCCGAAACTGGACTACGTTGCAGTTTTGAGTCCAGTTGGCGGCTTACGAGGTCTGCCCGATCTTTTAAGATCGCAATTCTCTCTACTCTATTGTGGCGGGTTGGAGGTTTGTTCTAATTCGGTCCATGTTTGCGCTGGAATGTTTTTGTTTCCAATCGGGTGCCTAGTTGGACAACAAGATCCCGTCGCCCGCTTCCCGCACCACCTCAGGCACTCTCCCCGGCCCACAAGCCTCAGATCCGGCTACATCTGCGGGCTCGCAGAGGCGGCTGGAGCATATCGTTTGCAACCCACATATCTGTTACGGCCATTCTTTATGGATCTTGCAGCTCATGTTCAAACTTCGCAAAGCTGAACACTTCTGCTAATCTTCAAAGTGTGAATTTGCGCCAGGCCTAGAAACCGCAATAAATATTCTTGAAAACGGCGTTTTCGATCTTCCGAGATTTTACGATGAAAAAGGCAAAATCTCGAAAAACGGTCTTTGTCAAGTTGTTTTGGGTTCGTTTTACCGCGAAGCTCTTGATCGTAATTCCGACTCTGCAAAGTCGAAAAATCCGATCCATTTTGCCAAAATGGACTCTAGAATGTTTTTTCATCAAACTATGCTTTTCGATTTAATTGATTCAATTTCGATTCATCATCGATTCAATGTTGATCCAATAATGATTCTGTATTGGTTTCCGGCGATCCTGCGGCACTGCCCTCTCCAGTGTGTGGAGGTGCCCAGTGAGTCTCAGGAGGGGAAACCAGTACGCTCGGCGCATCGGTTAACAGGCGGCGGCCAGCGGCGGCTACGGTGGCTACGGTGGTGCACCAGTGTGAATCGGGAAAACCAAAAAACCTTTAGAGCACGGGTTAGGGGACCGGTTACCAAAACTGGTCAGTACCAAGGTGAGAACGATTGGTCTGGTGATTGGTGGTGTGATGACTCAGGCGATTGGTCTTCGGATTGGTCGTGGACTGAGGATTCGTCTTGGAATTGGCCGTCAGACGTGCTATTTCCTCCGCTTGCTCAGATTGCCCAAAGCCCAGCTTCATCTTCCGCGGCAGAAGCTGCGCCCATTGTTTCACAAGTGCAACCTCAGACTGCAGCAGCAGTTGTTGCGTCTCCTCCAGGAATTGAACCGTTCTGATCAGATTGCCAACGAGAGTCTCATTGCCACCGAACAAGTAGGAGTTAACAATGCCATAAAGCTTCAACTCATCACGGTTCAAAAATCCTGCAATCGAAAACGAGCTAACCAATGGGAAAGGAATGACAAACGTAAAAATGGACACACTGACCCTTCACAATCAAGCTCATGACGCGTTTTCCAATGGTGACGAAGGTTTTGCTTGAAATCTATGAAGTGGAACAATCGCTTCCAACAGGAGCAACGGATAGCAAACTGTCAAACAAAATCCATGATCGCTTCGCACCACCTGACTTGCAATGAATCCAATTGATCCTGTTGTTCCATATCTTTAAGACACGTAATGTCAAATCTCAGAGTGCGAAGATGAGAAATCTCCAACAATGGTGCTTCACTGTGAACAGGTGCGAACCGAGGACAATGTCAGCATCAATGCTTGACGTCACTGATTCACGCGCCAGCATGTTGATCAGCTACGTCTGGTCTTCCACTGATATACTCCCCACACCCCACCCCACCCCACACAACCCCACCCCACAACACACAACCCCTGCACCCCCCATCCTCTCCCTTTCCTCTTTCCTTTTCGTGCAATGGGCCATCCAGCCGAAGTCAGACAAGCCATTTTGGCTGGAATGAAGACAGAATCGGTCTGATTTCTTTGGACGCGCTGTGCTTTCACGCAATACCAATCTCGATGTAGTTTCTTTGGATTGTTCGAGCAAACAGCAATCCAGTTCTCCGCCCCCTCGGCCATGTCGGGTTTCACTGCCAATCCATGAGCCAAATGCTCAATCATCAGGAAGAAATCAATCTTCAACCTGGACAGTACTGCCGGTTGGGACAATGAGCGTCGTGGTCGACGTGTCCCTCAATGGCTTTGTACTTGGTCTTTCTTCGACAATGAAGCCGTCTTCAATGCTTAAGTCAACTTCCTTGCATTCTCCAAAACAATTGCTCCGACCGAGCAATGCTGATAGATTCCAGAATCAATCAGCATTGAATCTAAGTGATCAGCAAATGCTGGCAAATGTCATGTTGACTTCAAGAACGGGCGAAGAAAACATATTTTTCCAGATTGGACGCGACAGCAAAACAGATTCCGTCAAACCGTCTGTGCAGTGACAATGGAAAGCACGCGGTTGTCGTTAACCCAGTTGAGAACCTTGTAGGAATTCCAATCATCAAGCACCTTGCCTGACGAGTGCAGTTCGCCAGCGACGAATGGTCATCCACTGTATCGAAGCTTCGAGGCCTTCGAAGGTGAAGAGTCGGGGAGGAAATTGGAGATTTACCAGAGCGCTCGCTTGCGCTCGGATAGTCTGCAAACGAGCCTCGAACATTGCTGAAGAGATCGTCTCGGGCTCTTTGCCCGTCTGTCTAGGTGAATAATGCCATTGGTAAATCTGACCACTTGTGAATCGCTCAAAGTAATGAGCTGGCTGATNNAGGCTCATCCTTTGTAACCTGTAGGGTCGGAGGCGGTGCTTTCACGGGCACTCCGGCGGAGGAGTGACCGTCGGAGTGGAAGCAGCTTCCGCTGGCGGCTCATCGGCCGTCGGCTGCCCGCTGGTTCGGGCTGCGCAGCCATGGCTGTTTGCGAGTCGTTCATCGTCCGAGTGTTTCGCCAAAGTGAAAGTTCTGGAAATAGCACCCGAGGACACAGGCACAAGTAGATGCACAAGCAAAACCTCCACCAAAGAGGGGGCTGCTGCGCTTCACCTTGAGCCTCACTGCACTCTTCGCTACTCTATGCTACACCACGACAAACTACACTTCTACATTCTACATTACTGTACTTGCGCAACACTACAACTGGAAGAGCTCAAACCAAAGCCTTAGAATTTGAAACTGCTAACCGTAAGCTTCATGGGGAAACTAAAGTTTAAATTGTACTTCTGACATGACAATATGGCTTATTACAGAATTTCTGCACATAGTCATGGAAGATATCCTTTCGTAAGCTCCATCAGATCAAATTTTGTGTCGCAGCAACCCAAAACGTGCTTGTGTGCTCTTCAAGTTAACCACAGAGCCGTGGTTGAGTTGAAGGGAACTTCCAATGCGGATCCAAGTCAGAATTGACCCTTCTGACTCGATCATTTGCATTTAGCGCGATGTCAGCCATAAAGTCAAGTCAACGACGATCATCTTGAACCACTAGTTCACCAGTTTGAGGACTTTCCGCATCATTTGATCTGTGCGATCGACTTGCAAATCACTGTCATCCAGCCAATGGCATCGATATGTGCTTTGCAGTCAATGACTCGAAATCGCAGTTGCAGAAATGTTGGCATAGAGTCGCCAATGGTTCATCACCAATGAAATCTGTGATGTTTGCCTAGCCAGCAGAGGTAGCGCTCCAAAAACGGACGCGGATCCCATAGAGTGGGATGATATGGACCCAAACTTTCGCCAGGCTTTGCAGAACCCCCCAGACCTTCTTAAGGCTTACAATACTGTGCGCAACCCGAAGAAAGTAGCTCGCTTGGATCCCGCTACCAACTCCTTTACGCCCACTACCAATATGGATCTCCCCTTTCCAAGTGTCGAGACTCCGCCGCCACAGGTCACCATGGAGAACCTCAGCACGGTACTTGC